>JAOTRH010464525.1:0-27935 GCA_034768845.1 Heliamphora exappendiculata
ATTTTCATGCCTATGACCTTCAAGAATAACTTTGTTATTGGTTGAATTTTCAATAACACACTTAGCATGATCAAACACAACTTTGTAACTTTTGTCACAAAGTTGGCTTATGGTAAGAAGGTTGTGTTTCAAACCATCAACAAGCAAAATATTTTCAATAGAAGAAATTTTTTTTTTACCAACACAACCAATTCCTATGATTTTCCCTTTGTTATTGTTTTCAAAAGTCACAAATTCACCATCTTTTGGCTTGAGAGATACAAATATCGATTTGTCGCATGTCATGTGTTGTGAGCAAGCACTATCGAGATACCATATCTTTTCATTGAATGAGATTTTGAGACACACCTGCAAGGAGAATCAAGTTTTGATTTTTGGTACCTAAATTTTCTTGGGTTATTTGATGTTAGTTTCTTGAGGGAGTGTTCCTTTAGGAACCCAAGCCTTTTTGACAGAACTATCATGAGATTTTCTATATGAGCAGTTTGTGAAAACGTGTCCATGCTCATAACAATGAAAACATGTAGCATTTGAATGATTTGATGATGCCTTGACAAATATGTTGCTCAAGAATTTTTATCTCTTCTTGGGTTTGTAACCAATTCCAGCTTTATCAAAAATATATTTTTTCATCCCAAGAAGCTTATTCAAAATTTTCTTTCCTTGAGTGAACTTATAAATAATTTTTGTGAGATCTTCAACTTTTTCACTTAAAATTTTGTTTTCATCTTTTAAAGCAGAAATTTGCTTTAGCAAAACAGATATTTTTTTTTCAAAGTTACAATTTCAGTTGAGGAGGTAAGAACTAACTTTTTCAAAATAGAATTCTTTATACCTAATTTTATCAACTCATCATGCAAATCTTCAAACGCATTTTGTAGTTCTTCTATTGAAAAAGAATCAAGAGTTACCTCATCATCTTCTTTGGCCAGAAGGCATAGATTGGCAATTTCATTTTCTTCTTTTTCATCATCAGAGCTGCTGTCATCGCTTTCACCCCAAGCAGCAATCATGGCTTTCTTGAAGTCTTTCTTGAATTTTTCTTGAGCTGATGACATTCAGCTTTGATGTGTCCAGGTTTTTTGCACTCATAGCAAATGATTTCTTCTTTCTTGGAGTCGTTCTTGAATTTTCTAGAGTCACATTTGAACTTGGTGGACTCACCTCGGTGTCATTCATTTTTGAAGAACTTCCTTCCTCCTTGTTTCTTATTTCGAAGAAACTTTTTAAATTTTCTTATGATGAAGGCCATGTCTTCATTTTCATCACATGAGGAGTTTTCTTCAGATTTTTCTTCAGGAGCTAAGAACTTGAAGGCAATACCTTTTTTTTTTATTGTCTTCCTCATCATTCATCTTGATGTTCATCTCATGGGTCATGAGAGAACTAAGAAGTTCTTCAAAACTTAGTCTGTTGAGCTCCTTGGCTTCTTGAATGGCTGTGACCTTAGCTTCCCAACTTTTTGGCATACACCTTAGAATATTTCTGACCATTTTTGCATTAGTGTAAATTTTGCCAAGAGATTTTAGTCCGTTAATAATATCAGTGAAGTGAGTAAACATATCAGAAATTATTTCATCATACTTCATTTTAAATAGCTCATAGTTATGCACAAGCAGACTGATTTTTGACTCTTTCAGTTGATTGGTACCCTCATAGGTAATTTTGAGTCTATCCCATATTTCTTTTGTGGTGTAGCATGTAAAGATTCTATTGAATTCATTTGGGTCAAGTGGCAATATAGGAGATTCATGGCTTTAGCATTTTTTTGTATCTCCCTTATGTCGATCTCAGTCCATTCAGCCTCTGGTTTAGGGATAGCAGTCTCTTCAACGATTTTGGTAGGTCTTTTGGGTCCATTTATGATAACCTGCCAAAGGACATAGTCTATGGCTTGAATGTAAGTTCTCATTCTAGCCTTTCCAACAGTTATAGTTTGTTTCAATGAACAAATGGGGTCTATTGGTCGATTGACCTTCTGATTGGACATGTCCAATACTAGTGGTTGTCATATAAAACTCTTAAACTGTTAAGTCAAAAGTAAGAGTCCAAGCTCTGAGACCAATTGTTAGATCTAGGCAACCCAAGAGGGGGATGAATTGGGTATTTAAAAAAATAAAAAGTAATTTTAAAATCTTTTTAGAAATTTTTTAATATTGCAATAAAACAAGATATGCAAATATATAAGTAATAAAAATATTAAAAGATGAGGGATAGAGAAAAAGAACCAGACACCGGGAATTTATAGTGGTTCAGTTTTATCCTAGCCTACATCCATTCCTCAAGATCTTCCTTGAGTATTTCTACTATTCAGAATACTTCGCGGGAGTATTCTAAACCTTTACAAGTTTCAAGTCTTCACTTAAGCTATCTGAATATTTACGGGTACATTCACAAGCCTTATACAGTTTCAAGATTTTTCTTGAGCTATTTGAATATTTACGGGCACATTCACAAGCCTATACAGTTTCAAGAAGATTCTATGAAAATAAACCTCTGTTTTCTTCTAATATCTCTTGAACTCTTCTTTGATGAGTTTCACTCACTCACTCAAAGGTTAAAGTGTGACTCACCATTGATTACAATAAATGAGAGGTAATAAATAAAAAATACTTACTCTCTTCACAAGATTGATTTACAATAAATGAAAGGGTAAAGAGAGATGAGAAATAAGGACGGGAGTTGCAGCAATAAATGTGAGCTTGATAATTTTTGAGATTGGTTTGATCAATAGAACAGTAAATGCAAGTCTCAAACCTTCTTAAATGCTGAGAAGTAACTCATTATATAATTTCTTGTGAGTTCTTGACCGTTGAAGGTCGCTGGAAGCAATAAATAGCAAAAATTCAACCATCGAGATCTGTCGTATTTTGAATTTCCGTCTTTAGGGTCGACACAGATAGCTTTGGTGTCGACACAAAGTGTTTAGGGTAGGGTTCTTCAAGTGGTTGGGTCGACACAAATTCTGTACTTTACCTTCCAATGCTCTGGGGTCGACATAAATGAATATGGTGTCGACTCGTTTGAAGTTTCAGCATGTGGAGGAACCATTTTGTGTCGACTCAACTTATCTCTGGTGTCGACACTAAATCTCTACAGGAAGTCTCGGTACTTTTGTATCGACACAAATGTTCTTTGGGGTCGATACCAAAATTCTGTAGTCAGTTTCGGTTGTTTTGTGTCGACACAAATCTTCTTGGGGTCGACACCAAAATTCTGCAAGTAGGCTCGGGAGTTTTTGATCGACACAATTTATCTTGGGGTCGACATCAAAAATCTGCAGGAGGCCTCGGTTGTTTTGTGTCGACACAATTTTCATTTGTATCGATCCAAACTTTCGAAAACCAAAAGTGATGATCACTTTTTTGTCGACACAAATATGGTTTGTGTGGCCTCAAAACGAGTCCTGGGTATTTCGGCACTTTTGTGTTGACACAAAATTAGTTTGTGTCGACACTAACATTTTGGTACCTAGAGATCAACTTGAAAAACAGTTAATGTGTCAAATTATTTGATCAATGGGTGTTGACACACTTGATAAGTTTCAAGTGTACTTTGTCTTAAAAGTATTTAACTTAATTTTCAATTAAGATCAACATAAAAATATTCTAATTAAAGAATACTTATGTGTTTGAATCTTTTGAAATAAAGGTAATTTCTTTTTGGTTAAGGTATCAATTTTGATTGTTCAAAATGTGTTAACACTTTCATCATTTTAAATTCATTTATTCTTAGAAAATGAATTATCAAAATTATCAAAATTAAATTAAAAAACTCTTGGGCTAACAAAAATGTCAAAAGGTCTTTTAAAATTTGAAGGTTTTTTGCTTTTTATTTTTTATTTACCTTTTTTACGTAAAATAATTTTGTATATTTTTTAAGAATATCATAATTTTTATTATACTTATCAATTTTTATAAAAATTATATTTTTAAAATTTATTCGTCAAAATCTATCAAACAAGATCCATATAAAATATAAAATTATATAAAAATAAATTTAAAAATTATAGCTATTTTTTTCTAACTTTAAGTTATTTTGGCTTAAAATCACTTTAAATAAAGCTTTTTTAGCTTGTTGTCATTTGGTAGCCGTGTTTGGGATAATTGTTCATTTGCTCATTTCGTTTGGCTTATTTTTATATGTAGTGAATTTTTTTTATTCATTAGTTAGATTATTTTATTTTTCGACTCTATTCATCAAAATGACTTGAAAAAATAATTTTTTTTATCAAAATATAAAAAAAAAATTTAAAAACAAAACTAAGCTAAAATAAGCCTAGAAACTAAATTTTACGGTACTTTTATTTTCGTTTTTAGTAATTTTATTTTATTTTTTAACAAAATTTTTTTTTTTTTCAATTTACCTCGTTGAGAAAATTTTAAAAAATAGAAAAATTTAGGCAAATGATGAAAACGTTCCAAAAAGACAAAAGTATCCAAATTCCCCGAAATTTAGCCCAAACAGGGCCAAATTGATTATTTAGCTAAACGAATTCAAGGAAATGAACTTTTTAATTATCAAGCTTAAAGTGACTCATAGCAAAAAAATTTAATTTAAGGGCAAATTGTCAAACGAGTCCCATCCATATAGTACTTTTACTTTTTATACACAAACTTTTTTCCATATAAGTGGCGTTCGGGCTACTTTATTTATTTATTTATTTATTTATTTTTAATAAATTTTTTTAAAAAATAGTACATATGTTTATACATTTCTTTTCATCACGAGTAATTAAAATAGTATAAAAATAAATAAGTTTAAAAATATTTTGAAAAAAAATATTTTTCATCTTTACTC
Source organism: Heliamphora exappendiculata (assembly GCA_034768845.1). Classification (NCBI taxonomy): domain Eukaryota; kingdom Viridiplantae; phylum Streptophyta; class Magnoliopsida; order Ericales; family Sarraceniaceae; genus Heliamphora; species Heliamphora exappendiculata. The sequence goes on from JAOTRH010464525.1 coordinate 4,801, forward strand.
ACCTTATTCAGTTTTGACCAAAAAAATTACTTTTAAACTTTCTTGTGAATATAAAAAAGAAAACTAAAAAAGTAAAAACTTTAAACTGAAAAATATAAAAATTTTAAACTAAAATATAAAAAAGTTAAGAATTGGAAGAAAAAATTCGGATAAATTACACTTATTTTTCTTGAGATTCGCAAAAATATCAATCACTTCTTTTGTGATTTTTAAAATGTTGCTAATCTCTATTTTGATTTAGTTTTTGCATAAAATTAGTTTAATCGTAAAAATTTTTGTTATAACTTAATGGAAAAATTATTTTTCAATGTATATTTTTTTATTAGAATATAATATATTAAAACTGTTTTTCATCAAAACTGTTTTTATTACCATATAGAAAAATAATATATTATTTTTTAATAAAAAATATACATTGAAAAATAGTTTTTTCGTTAACTAGTAACAAAAATTTGATAGTTAAACTAATTTGATGTAAAAACTAAATTAAAAAAAAATTTATTAATATTTCAAAAATTATTAAAAAAAATTTAATATTTTAATGAACCTTAAACGAGATCAGTGTAATTTACCCCAAAACTTTCTACTAAGGCTGGGAGACTGCTGTTGATCAAATCAACTTGGTCAAGTCTACCAATATATTTCATGGCAAAATAGTGGTAGATATTTGGAACAGAAAAGGGTGTTATGTGGAGAAGGGCTATACCCATTTGGAATAATTGTTTAATTGTTTATTTAATTTAATTTAATTCTTTTTTGTAAACTTTTTTCATTGTTGAGTCAAATTTTTAAATTTTTTTGACTCCTCTTATTAAAATAAATCGAAAAAATAAAAAAATTTGATCGAAATATAAGAATGTTTAGAAAAGATGAAAAAATAAGTTAAAATAAGTCAATAAGTTAAATTTTATGTTATTTATTTTCGTCTTAAGTGAACTTTTTAAATTTTTTCATTAATTTTTTTAAAAGTTTTTCAGTTTATCTCATTGAGACGGTTCAAAAAAAAATAAAAAATTATAGATAAAAGATAGGGTGCAAATACATTTTTGGTATGACAAATGGGCAGGTAACAAACCTCTGAAGGAAACATACCATAAGCTTTTTCAAATAGCAATTCACAAAGAGGCATAACTGGCTGAGATGAAACAGGTTATAGAAAGAGGTAGAGAGGAGAGTGAATGGAGACTTTTGTTCAGAAGAAGATTATTCACATGGGGGGAGATTCAGTGGAGAGAAATACAATGCAAATTGAGAGCCATCTCAAGTTTTGATGATAACATACCAAATTGCTTGCATTTGCTCGGAAAAGGACTATTTGTTCGGAGCCAGAGATCTTAGCGTGTTTGACAGTGCTACTGCTAATAGTTTCTAACTTTTTATTATTAATTTTAATTGATGTTTAGATTACTTTTTTTTGGTTTTTATTCATATTTAGTAATTTTTTTTAATATTAGCCCAAATAAATATATTTTATAGATTTCTTTATTTACGAGAACATGAAAAAATAATATTTTTTTTATCAAAACCTAAAAAAGAATTATGTAAGGCGAAAAAAAGACAATTTAAGAGATTTTTTCTAATTTTTTCGTCTTTAGTGAATTTTCAAAATTAGTTTAATTCTCTCGTTACAAGAAATTAGAAAAAATAAATAATTTAAACCAAAATATAAAACAAAAGTTCATATAAGATGATAAAAAACTCCACAAAAAAAAATCACAAGACTTTTTAGTGAAAACATAGACTTAGTTATAAGTTATAATTTTTTTCATATACTCACAATATCTGCTACAAATTTTTTTAGTCCAAATATAGATTTAGTTATAAGTTATAATTTTTTTTAAATACCCATAACATCTGCTACAAATTATAACTATATTTTTTTTTATTTTAACTATAAATTATAATTTTTATCAAATACTCACAAATTTTATTACAAATTACAATTCAATAAATTTTTAGATTCAACAATGCGAAACACCATTAAATGAACATGGGGGAATAGGTAAAGCGTCAATAGCGAAGATATGGACAAAAGCAGCTTCACCCAAATGTCAATTGTTTTGGTGGGAGGCCTAGCTAGGAAGAATCCCCACAAGGGAATTACTGCAGAGATGGAAAATAATTCCCCCCAGCAGCAGAGATAACATGTGCATTATGCCAAAACTACTACGAAATTGGTGACCACCTGCTGCCTGTCTGCGACTATGCTTGGAGATTTTGGTCTAAAGTCCTGAAGTGGTGGAAGGTTACTTGGGTGAGCCCCTTGACGGTAAAGAATTTAATGTCATGGTGGCGGTTACAATGGCAGTGTTGGTCTTGAATTTTATATAGTAAAAAATAAAATTTTAAAATTAGGCTACTCTGTATTTGTACATATAATAAATTTAAAACATAAAATTACTCAAAAATTAATTACAAAAAAGTCAAATCACAAAAATTAGTACTTATTACTTGTCATTATAATAATTTAAAAGTATCACTTAGAATTTACTTTATAATTTCAATTTTAGTTACGAATATATTAATCAAATTTACGATCTAATTCTCAAATCCCTCAACCTCTTCTTTTTTTATTATTTTTAAGATTTTGCCTTCAACAGAGTTGGCTTTAACTTGAAGACATATTTATAATATTAATTCTCGACTAGTTATCCTCCATAGAAATGAAATTCAGTGTTAGTTTTTATGTAGACAAAGTAATAATATTGGGTATTTTCTTTTTTATTAATCTTTTTAGAAAATATCTGAGAGGGTCAAAAAAAATTTCTATTGATGTTTCTCTTGAATTTTGTCAAAAGGGTGAAAGGAAGCTATTATCAGGACAAATCAATCGAGTGGTTTAGGACCGGCCAATCGGCCTGCTAAGTTTGCAGAGATACTGAGAGTAGTGTATGCCAGATCGATGGGCAGATCGATTTGGATTGATAGATCAATTGAGCGGTCTATAGACCGATCGAGCGATCTATTTGGAATTGCAATTTTTTGCTGACTGCTAGGGTTGTTGTTTTTTTTATGTTTATTGACCTAATATATATAAGGGGATATAAGTAGAAACCCTACGATAGAAAACAAATAAGAGTGCTTCAACACACAAGAGAAGCTCAAATTTAAGGCTATAGAGAGAGAAAGCATTTGTAATCCATATTGATAATAGTAGATTATTTTTTTCTCCCGTGGACGTATACATCTCATCAAACCACGTATATTCGTGTGTGTTTGTAGTTGTTTCATATTGTTTATCTATTTTTCGTGGATTGAAGCCTAATGTGTGTGTTCTGTTGCACAACAAGTGGTATCAGAGTTTCTAACTAAAGTCTCAACCACTCGATTACAGTAGAGATCACGAATACCAAATATGAAGTTGAGAAGTTCATCAGCAAGAACAAATTTTGTCTTTGGCAACAACGAATGAAGGATCTGTTGATTCAATAGCGAGTCTCCAAGGCATTACTACTCAAGGGCGAAGAAGTCATAAAGGATGACCGGTGATGATTGAGAGGATCTCGATGCAAGGGCTACCAATGCAATCCATCTCAACCTCGGAGAAGATGTTATTCATAATGTATTAAATGAGGAAACAGTGGAGGCTATTTGAAAAAGTTAGAAGGCCTCTATATTAAGAAAAATTTGACAAACAAGTTGTATGTGAAACAACAACTATACGGGCTGCAAATACAGAAAGGTACAAATCTGTTGAAAAAGCTCAATGTCTATAATATGCTTATCACACAACAATCTGGGCTTGATGTTAATGCTAATAATGAGGATAAGGCGATACTCCTTCTAGCATCGTTTTTTACATCCTATAATCATCTTGTGATGACATTAATGTACGTGAATGAAACTTTAGAATTGAAAGAGGTAATCAGTGCTCTTCTGTCACATGAGAAAATGAAGAGGGATAATGAAATGAGTGCAGAAGGGCTTGTTGTAACAAAGGTAGAGGCAAATTTAGGTAGGAGTAAGTTTAGAGGCAAGGGTTCCAACAAAGGAAGGTCTCAGCCCAAGTCACGTGGAAAGAAAGACGTGGAGTGTTTCTATTGCCACAAAACTGGTCATTACAAGAATCAGTGTCAAGAATTAAAGGATCACATGAAAGAGAATAAGAAGGGAAAAAAGCCATCAGAATCTGTCAGTTTTGCAGAAGACAAGTTAGATAGTACGATAGATGCAGATTTACTTTTAGTTTCTTCTACGAGTAATTTTTTATCAGAATCATGAATTTTGGATTCGGGGTGCTCCTATCATTTATGCCCAAACAAAGATTGGTTTGACATGTATAAACCCTATGTTGGTGGCATTGTTCTAATGGATAATGATGTAGCATGGAAAGCAATTGGATTAGGCATGATCAAAATGAAAATGTTTGATGGTGTTGTAAGGTCTTAGGTAATGTTAGACGCATTTCCTAGCTTAAGAAGAACATGAATTCCTTGGGAGCTTTGGATTCTTTAACTTGTGGTTACATGGCAAAATGTGGAGCTATAAAAGTCAGTAAAAGTGGCTTAATTATCATGAAAGGGAAGAAGATCGAAAACCTATACAAGTTGATTAGAAACACGGTAGTAGGTAGAGTTGCACTATCTACACCAACAGAATCTAGCATAGATGACAATAAATTCTGCCATATGCGGCTCGATCACATTGGCGAGCACAATATGCTAGAAGTTCATAAGAAGAACATGTTGAAACGTATGAAAACGTGCAGAATTGATTTCTCTAAGTATTATGTGTATGGAAAATAACATAGGGTCAGTTTCAAGATAAGTTCTCATATCAGTAAGGGTGTACTAAATTATGTTCATTCAAATGTTTGAGGACCAATTACAGTTTTGTCTCGAAAGTGGTGCCCAATATTTTGTCAGTTTCATTGATGAAAACTCAAGAAAAATATAGATTTATTTCGTAAAGTATAAGTTTGATGTCTTTAGTGTGTTCAAGAAATGGGAATTGCGTGTTAAGAATCAGAAAGGGAAGAAGATAAAATACTCGAGGACAAATAATGGCACAGAATACAGAAATAAGGAATTTATGACATTTTGTGAATCAGGAGAGATCACTTGTCATTTCTTAGTTAAGGGGATTTCATGGCAAAATGGGGTTGTAGAAACAATGAACTAAACAGTGATAGAAAGGGCTAGATGCATGCAGTTGAATGTTAGATTGCCAAAGGTGTTTTGGGCTAAAGCTATTAACACTGCATATTATATATCGTCAATAGATCACCATCATCAGCCGTCGATTTCAAATTTTCACAAGAGATGTGGTCAGGCAAACTAGTTGAGTTGAAAATTTTAAAATCTTTGGTTGTCCTGCTTATGTACATGGGCAGAGTGAAGAACGGTATAAGCTAGACCCAAAGTCGATAAAGTGTATATGTCTCGGCTATGAAAGTGGGGTGATATGGGTTATAGACAATTAAACCCAGTTGCCAAGAAGAAGGTGATCAATAGAGACGTGGTATTTGGTGAGACATTTATACTAAATAAATGCGAGAAAAGTTCAGTTGATGACGAGGTCAAAGATAAAGCAACGGTTGAGGTGGAACCTGATGAGAATAGTTCACCCATTGACTCGGGTGATAGTGATAGAAGTTAACAGCAACCGGAATGGAGAGATGAGTCCTACAAAGTGGCCAAAGGTCGAGAGAAGTTGATCCTCAAAGCACCAGTGAGGCATGGCTTTGAAGACATGGTCAGTTTCGCTCTAACAATTGGCAATGGAAATCCTCTATCTTATAGGGAGGCTACGAACAGCTCCTACAAAAATAATCGACTAGTAGCTACGTTAGAAGATATGGACTCACTACATAAGAATAAAACTTAGGAATTAGTAAAATTGTCCAAGAACAAGAAAGTTGTCAGTTGCAACTGGGTATACAGAAAAAATAAAATGATTTTAGATAAGGAAGGTGAAAAATATAAGGCTAGACTAGTGGCTAAGGGTTACTACCAGAAAGAGGGAGTAGACAACAATGAGGTCCTTTCACCAGTTGTGAAGCACGCATCAATCAGAATTATTCAGGCATTAGTGGCTATACATGATATGGAGTTAGAGCAGCTTGATGTGAAGACCGCTTTTCTTTATAGAGATTTGGAGGAGCAAATCTGTATGCTGCAGCCTGAAGGTTTTAAGGAACTCGGCAAAGAAGACTATTTCCTCTTATTAAAGAAATCCTTGTATGGATTGAAGCAGTCTCCCAGATAATGGAACAAGCGATTTGGTTCATTTATGGTGACGCATGGGTACACGCATTGTGAGTATGATTATTGTGTCTATTTCTGAGTACTTACTAATGGTTTATATATCCTACTATCTTTTATGTCGATGATATGTTAATGGCTACAAAGAGTAAGAAAGAAATTGAAAAATTGAAGACATTGTTGAGCAGTGAATTCGATATGGAGGATTTTGGAACTGCCAAGAAGATCCTTAGTATTGAAATTCACCGTGATAAGAAAGCTAGAAAACTATGGTTAACCCATAAAGGTTATCTGTGGAAGGTGTTAAAAAGGCTCAATATGCAAAATACAAAGCCAGTGGGAACACCTTTTGTAGCACACTTCAAGCTATCTTCTCAATTATGTCTGAGTTTAGAAGATGAGTCAAAGCGTATCTTAGAAGTACTGTATGCAAAAGTAGTAGGATGTCTTATGTACTTGATGGTGTGCACAAGACCTAATATATCCCATACAGTCAATTTGGTTAGCATATATTTGGAAAATCAAGGAAAGGAGCATTGGAATGTAGGCAAATAGATTTTCAAGTATTTTGCAGGAACTCAAGATATGAGGATAGTGTTTGACAGATAAAATATTTCTACAGAAGTAGTAGATTATGTTGATGTCAACTACGCAGGGGATTTAGATTAAAAAAGGCCAATGACAGGGTTCATGTTCACTCTTGCTGGTGGTTTTACCTGTTGGAAGTCTACACTCCAGGATATAACTGCTCTGTCAGCTATTGAAGCCAAGCATATGGTTGTAACTAAAGCTGAGAAAGAGGTTATTTGGTTAAAGGGTTTGATCAGTGAACTCGGGTTAGTACAGAATAGTTTATTGCTACATTGTAACAGTTAAAGAACCATCCACCTAGCCAAGAAAAAAGCGTATAGCGCAAGTACAAAACACATTGCTGTGCGGTATCACATGATTCGAGAATGGCTACTCTTATGTGACATTTCATTATCAAATGTGAAGAGATTGCTGATGTTTGTCTAGAGTTTTGTAAAAAATGTGAAGGGAAGCTGTTACCAGGACAGACTTGTTGAGTAGTTTAGGATCGATCGATCAATCTGCTAAGTCTATAGAAATACCAAGAGCAGTGTATGACAGATCGATGGACAGATTGAGTCGGATCGACAAACTGATCAAATGGTCTGTTCAAGATTGTAGTTTTCTTCTAGCTGCTAGAGGTGCGATTTTTATGTTTTTTAACCTAATATATATAATGTGATATAACTAAAAATCCTAAGAGAGAAAAAAACAAGAGTGTTTCAATACACAAGAGAGGCTCAAATTTAAGGCCACAAAGAGAGAGAGAGAGAGAGAGAGAGAGAGAGAGAGAGCATTTGTAATTCGAATTGATAATAATAGATTGTTCTCCCCTCCCGTAGATGTAGGCATCTCATCGAATCACGTATATTTGTATATATTTTTAGTTATTTTGTATTCTTTATCTATTTTGCATGAATTAAAGCCTAAAATGTATGTTCTGCTGCACAACAATTTCGGGCCCTAAAAATTAACCTTGAGACTGGGGCTTAATGTGATTGTTTTACGAGTGTTAGCCTAGAACAGACTCTTCCACTACAATAAAAAGTATTTTTTCGAATGTTTTTTTCTTGGCATTCAAACAAATGCTAGTAAAACACTTATTCCGGGCATTTTATTAGCAAATTACGTTTTTAATAAGTATATTTGTGGCTTTTATTAATAAAATCTAGGAATAACTTTAATAAAACTATTTTATATCTTACAGTGGTTGAAGAATTAACAATTTTTAGCAGCGTTTATTTTTAATAATTTAAGGCGGTTTTATAGAACCCGTAAAAAATAAAAAAGTTAAAATAACAGTAGTATTTATATTTTGAAATCCCATCTAACTCTTTTTCCCTTATTGTATACCCTAACTTGCAAGTCCTTGATCATCTCCATACTTCACCGCCTCATCTCCTGCTTTGCCATTTACTCCAAAGTGATGGAGAATTATTTCAGCAAGCCCCTTGACAGTAAATAATTTAATGTCATGGTGGCAATAGTAGTGCTGGCCCTAAATTTTATAAGGCCAAAAACGAACTTTTAAAATTTGGCCACTCTATATTTGTACATAAAATAAATTTAAAAAATAAAATTACTCAAAAATTAATTATAAAAAAAATAAAATCATAAAAATTAGTACTTATTATTACTTGTCATTATAATAGTTTAAAAGTATCACTTAAGAATTAACTTTGTTACACTTTTAATTACAAATATACTAATTACAATTACGATCTAGCTCTCAAATATCTCAACCTCATCTTTTTTCATTATTTTTATAGTTTGCCTTCAACAAACGGTTGGCATTAACTTGAAATCTTAGATATAGAAGACATTTATAATATGAACTTTTGACTAGTTGTCCACAGAAATGAAAGTCGGTATTAGTTTTTATGTGGACAAAGTTATAATATTGGGCATTCTCTTTTTTAATTGACCCTTTTAGAAAAGATAACATCTAAGAGGGTCAAAAAACATTTCTGTTGATGTTTGTCTCGAATTTCTGTCAAAAGGGTAAAGGAAAGTTGTCACTAGGACAGACCAATTGAGTGGTCTGGGACCGATCGATCGGTCTGCTAAGTTTGCAGAGATACTGAGAGCATATTATGATAGATCGATCGACAAATTGAGTCGGGTTGGCAGACCTATCGAGCGGTCTATAGACCTATTGAGCAATTTTTTTGGGATTGAAGTTTTCTGCTAGCTGTTAGGGTTGCGATTTTTAATTTTTTTGACCTAATATATATAAGGGGATATAACTAGAAACACTACGAGAGAAAAAAAAAAGAGTGTGTCAATACAAAAGAGAGGCTTAGATATTAGACTATATAGAGAGAAAGCATTCATATTTTGTATTGCTAATGATGGATTATTCTCCCTTTCTGTAGACGTAGGCATCTCGCCAAACCACATATATTCGTGTGTGTTTGGAGTTGTTTCATATTCTTTGTCTGCTTTATATGGATTGAAGCCTACGATGTGTGTTCCGTTGCACAACAAGTGGTATTAAAGTTTTTAGCTAAAGTGTGAGACCCTAACCCATTTTCTTTTTCGGCGTTTTTCGACGCGTGTTTACCATTTTTTGTTTTACATGTTTATATGCTTTTTGATGCATGATCGGGCTTAGATATGCATGCGTGGCAAGTTTTTGGGGCCATGGGGCGTTGCGGTGCGAATTTTAAAAAAATTCAAAAAAAGATATTTTGGAGGCCTATAAATATCTGGCGTTAGATATTTTCAAAACTTCTCGACTAAGTTTCATTCTTTTTCTCTCTGCCTTCTTTCTAACTTCTCGGTGGCCCAAGGCTCGGGGCTCAATTTTTTACGATCCAACTGCTGATCCTTACTATTGGCATCGTGGTCTATGCATCCATCTGGATATAATTTTCTTTCGACGAAACTCGATTTTGTACGTGGTTCGAGGCGTCGAGTTTTTAACTCATCGAGATATGATCCTAGACTCTCATGTCTTATAAGGGAGCTACGTAGAATCGTGTGTGTTTTTACCGGTTAGATTGCATGTGATCTGATTTTGTTTTAAGGTTGGGTTTTTGGTTTAAAAATCGTGTTTCGTTGATTTCGATTGGATGAAATCGTGTTTTAGGCGTTCCTTTCGAGGTTCTGGTGTTGGACTTGGGTGTGTATAAGTCCAAGGGTGTTGGATGAGAGTTTGGAGGCGTTGTTTAGAGGTTTGTAGGTGGAAATCGTAGCTTAAAAACGGTTTCTAGGCAAGGTCAATCAACTGGATCTTGAGATCAGTCACCTGGATCATCTTTTTGGGAGGTCAGTCGACTAAACCTTAGAAGTCAGTCGAATGATATGCTTCTGTTTTGAATTTTTTGCTTTCCAGTGTGTTTTCAGTCTACTGGGGGTTGGGGTCCAGTTGACTGAGGTGCTGGGCTTAGTGTTTTGATAGTTTTGGTTGGGTTCTTGATTTTTGATTGGTTTTCAACGGTATTCAATTGATTAGTTATGAGATTAATTGATTGAAATACTGTTGTATTCTTTTTGGGGTTCGGTTGGTCGTATCGTGATCTTGAGTGTTTGTTTAAGTGCCCTCCTCGGGGTGATGTGCATGGTTAGATGTGGGTATGGTGCACAGTTAGGTGCGTGGCATTTGTTCACCATTGGATGTGGGACGTGTTTGGGCCCGTGGCACCTTCGGAAAAAAGGGTGGTGTTTTGTGACCTCATGATTTGAGGAGTTTAGTGTTGGCCTTCGAGTTAGGTTTGGTTCCGTGGGTTATTGGTTGCCCATGTGAGTGGATGTTGGGTTTTGGCGGGTGGCGTCATGATGTGAAATTATATATGGCTATGTGCGTTTATAACTCTAGTTCACTTATGTACGGATTACATAGGTGAACTACATGGCTTGATATCGTTACGTATAATGTGGTTTTATGCTTTAAAACTTAGAGGTTTTATAGGCATGGATATGTAGGGTATGAGAAACGGATGCATGTGGTGCATATTGCATGGGTTGCAAGTATTGTGTGAGTCGCGCGTGTAGTATGTGATGTGGTTTGTGAAACGTAGTGATAGTCTGTGGCTTTATGCATTTAAATTCTGGTTTAGTATGCATGTGTTGATTCAGTATTATCCTGTAGTATGCGGTGTTATCCCGCAGTGCGCGGTTTTATCCTGTGATTTGCGATTTTATCCCGTGATTTGCGAATTTAACCAGTGGTCTATGGTTTTACCCCATAGTATTCAATTTTATCCAGGGGATATATATTTATGTACGGATCTTTCTCTCAGTGTTAGGACTGTGGTTACGGCGTGTGAGGGCCGGTTGTATGTATCATGAATTGCATGTACTGCATTATGGGACGAATAAAATCGGGACAGATAAAATCAATTTTAAATTATTTTTGAGATTCGTGTGAGTCGCGATCTAAAAATTATTTTCCAACTGTTTTCAAGGCTCTTGTGAGTCTAAATGGTTTTTATCATCACTTTTTCGTTTGTATGTAAAAATTATTTTAAAGGCTTAAAAGAAAGTCTAAAATCGCACCTCATTTTCTTAGCATGTTTAGCATATAGTGCATGCTTGTCTAGTTTCTGCTGAGCCTTAACTCACTGCATGGGATTTAAAATGTTTTTCAAGTACCAGTCATGCAGGTTGATCTGGGGTTGGTTAAAGAGATAGAAGAGCTGTAGTGTTCCTTTTTGTTCTTTCTGTTTTATATATGTTATGATATATTTTTTCAGTATTAGAACCGTGTAATGTTAGCTTTTTGGCGGTTATATACAATGCATGTATATTTTATTTGAGAGAATTCTTGGGCTGTGTGTTGTGATTGATTGCTTGTGGGTGTTTTATGTGGCCCGGAGTTTGGAGCGTGACATAAAGCTTCAATCATCCGATTACAGTAGAGATGACGAATACTAAGTATGAAGTCGAGAAGTTCACAAGTAAGAACAACTTCTTTCTTTGGCAACAATAGATGAATGATTTGTTGATTCAACAAGGAGTTTCCAAACATTACTATACAAGGGCAAAGAAGCCAGAAAGGATGACCGATGATGATTGAGAGATCTCGATATAAGGGCTGCTAGTGCAATCTATCTCAACCTTAGAGATGATGTTATTCATAATGTATTAAACGAGGATAGATTAAAGGCTATTTAGAAAAAGTTAAAAGGCCTCTATATGAAGAAAAACCTGACAAACAAGTTGTACATAAAGAAACAACTATACGGGCTGTAGATGAAGAAAGATACAAATCTGTTGGAACATCTCAACGTCTATAATATGCTTATCACACAACTATTGGGGTTCGATGTTAAAGTTGATGATGAGGATAAGGCGATACTCCTTCTGGCATCGCTTCTTATATCCTATAATCTTCTTGTGATGACATTGATATATGAGAAGAAAACTTTACAGCAAAGACAGAGCCAAAATGAAGCAGGAGTAAGTCTAGAGGCAAGGGTTCCAACAAAGGAAGGTCTCGGTCTAAGTCACGTGCAAAAAAAGAAGCCATTAGAATCTGTCAGCTTTGTAGAAGATAAGTCAATTAGTGAGGTAGATGCAGATTTATTTTTAGTTTCTATTACCAATAATTTCTTATCAGAATATTGAATTTTGAATTTGAGATGCTCTTACCATTTGTGCCCAAACAAAGATTTATTTGACACGTATAAACTCTCTGATGGTGGCACTGTTGTAATGGGCAATGATGCAGCATGCAAAGCAATTGAAATAGGCACGATGAAAATAAAAATGTTTGACGGTGTGGTAAGGGTCTTAGGTAATGTCAGACACATTCTGGAGCCTAAGAAGAACTTGGCTTTGGATTCTTTGGGTTGTGATTACATGGAAAAAGGTGGAGCTATAAAAGTCAGTAAATGTGCCATAGTTATCATGAAATGGCAGAAGATCAGAAACCTATACAAGTTGATTAGGAACACAGTAATAAGTGGAGATACATTATCAACACCAGCAGAATCTTGCATAGATGACAATAAACTCTGGCATATGCAGCTCGATTACATTGGCAAGCGTGGTATGCTAGAACTTCACAAGAAGACCATGTTGAAAGGGGTGAAAACGTGCAGTATTAATTTCTCCAAGTATTGTGTGTACGAAAAATAGTGCATGGTTAGTTTCAAGATGAATTCTCATATCAATAAGGGTGTACTTGATTATATTCATTCAGATGTTGGGGACCGATTACAATTTTGTCTCCATAGTGGTGCCTAATACTTTGTCAATTTTATTAATGACTATTCAAAAAAGGTATATATTTATTTCATAAAGCATAAGTGTAATGTCTTTAGTGTGTTCAAGAAATGGAAATTAAATGTTGAGAATTAAACAAAGAATAAGATAAAATACCCGAGGACAAATAATGACACATAATATAAAAACAAGAAATTTATGATATTTTGTGAATCAAAAGAGATCACTTGTCATTTCACAGTTAAGGGGACTCCATAGAAAATGGGGTTGCAGAAAGAATGAACTGAACAGTGATTAGAGGGCCAGATGCATGCAGTTGAATGTTGGATTCCCAATGGTGTTTTGGGAAGAAGCAGTTAACACTGCATGCTATATCATCAACAAATCATCGTCATCAACTATTGATTCCAAAATTCTACAAGAGATGTGGACAGGTAAACCAGTTGAGTTGAGAAATTTGAAAATCTTTGGTTGTCCTGCTTATGTGCATGTGCAGAGTGAGAACGGTCTAAGCTAGACTCAAAGTCGATAAAGTGTATCTTTCTCGGCTATGAAAGTGGGGTGAAGTTTTCTATATTATGGAACCTAGTTGCCAAGAAGAAGGTGATCAGTAGAGACATGGTAGTTGATGAGGCATTTATGCTAAATAAATACGAGAAAAGTTTAATTGATAGTGAGGTCAAAGATAAAACAACAGTTGAGCCGGAGGCTGATGAGAATAGTTCACCCATTGACTCGGGTGATGGAATTTAGTAGGCAGAATAGAGAGATAAATCCTACACAGTGGCCAAAGGTCGAGAGAAGCGAATCCACAAAACACCAGTGAAGTATGACTTTGAAGATATGGTTAATTTCACTCTAATAGTTGGCAGTGGAGATTCTCTATCATATAAGGAGGCTACGAGTAGCTTAGATAGAGATAATTGGCTGTAAGTATTCAAAAGGGATGGACTCACTATAAAAGAATAAGACTTGGGAATTAGTAAAATTTTCCAAGAACAAAAAAATTATTGGTTGCAAATAAGTATACAGACAAAAGAAAGCGATGTCAAATATGGAAGGTTAAAAAATACAAGGCTATACTAGTGGCTAAGGGTTACTCCCCAAAAGAGGGAGTATACTACAATGAGATCTTTTCACCAATTGTGAAGGACACGTCAATCAGAATTATTCTGGCATTAGTGGCTATACATGACATGGAGCTAGAACTGCTTGATGTGAATACCGCTTTTCTTTATAAGAATTTGGAGGAGCAAATCTACAAGCAGCAGTATGAGAGTTTTAAGGAACTCGAAAATGAAGACTATGTCTTCTTATTAAACAAATCCTTATACCGATTGAAGCAGTCTCCCAGATAATGGTACAAGCGGTTTAATTCATTTATAGTGGCGTGTAGGTATACGCGTTGTGAGTATGATTGTTGTGTTTATTTAAGAGTACTTACTAATGGTTTATATATCTTACTATATTTGTAAGTCGATGATATGTTAGTGGCCACAAGGAGTAAAAAAGAAATTGTGAAATTGAAGACATTGCTGAGCAGTGAATTCGATATGAAGGATCTTGGAGCTACCAAGAAGATCCTTAGTATTGAAATTCAGCATGACAGGAATGCTAAAAAAACTATGGTTAACCCATAAGAGTTATCTGTGGAAGGTGTTAGAAAGGTTCAGTATGCAGAATACAAAGCTCGTGGGAACACTGTTTCCAGCACACTTAAGTTGTCTTCTCAGTTATGTTCGAGTCTAGAAGAGAATTCAAAGCCTATATTAGAAGTACCGTATGCAAATTCAGTAGGATGTCTTATGTACTTGATAGTATACACAAGACTTGACATATCGCATGCAATCAATATGGTTAGCATATACATGGAAAATTTGAAAAGGGGCATTGGAATCCAGTTAAATGGATTTTTAGGTATTTGGCATGAACTCAGGATATGTAGATAGTATTTTATAGAGAAAGGAATTCTACAGAAGTAATAGGTTATGTTGATGCCCACTATGTAGGGAATTTAGATTCAAGAAGGTCCATGACAGGGTTCGTGTTCACTCTTGCTGGTGGTTCTATTTGTTCGATGTCTACACTCCAAAATACAACTGCATTGTCAACTACTGAAGTAAAGTATATGGTAGTAACTGAAGCTAGGAAAAAGGCAGTTTGGTTGACTGGTTTGGTTAGTGAACTCGGGTTGGTGCAAAACAGTGTAGTATTACATTGTAACTGAAGCTAGGAAAAAGGCAGTTTGGTTAACTGGTTTGGTTAGTGAACTCGGGTTGGTGCAAAACAGTGTAGTATTTCATTGTGACAGTTAAAGCGCCATCCGTCTAGCCAAGAACTAAGTGTTTAGTGCAAGAACAAAACACATTACTGTGCGGTATCACAAGATTCGAGAGTGTCTACTTTCAAGTGACATTTCATTATCAAAAATTCATACCGATGAGAATGCATTTGACATGTTGACTAAGACAGTTCCTAGGGTCAAGTTTGAGCATAGCCTGGACTTGGTCCAAGTCTATTCTTATTGATAGCCATAGGGGGTAGAGCACTTATTCCTGTGAAAGGGTTACAGGTTGAGGCGAGCAACAGTTCTTTAAGATGGTTGACAAATTCAAGCCAAGGTGGAGATTATTGATGTTTGTCTCAAATTTTTCTCAAAAGATGAAGGGAAGTTATCACCAGAACAGACTTGTTGAGCTGTTTGGGACCGATCGAATGGTCTGCTAAGTTTGTAGATATACCGAGAGCAATGTATGATAGATCGATGGACAAATCGAGTTAGATTGATAGACTGGTCGAGCGGTCTGTTTAGGATTGTAGTTTTCTACTGGCTGCCAGGGTTGCGATTTTTATGTTTCTTGACCTAATATATATAAGGTGATATAACTAGAAACCCTAAGAGAGAAAAAATAAGAATGTGTCAATACACAAGAGAGGCTTAGATTTGAGGCAATAGTGAGTGAGTGAGAGAGAGAGTGAGAGAGAGAGAGAGAAAGAAAGAAAGAGAGAGAGATGAAGCGTTTGTAATACGTATTGATAACAGTGAATTGTTCTCCCCTCCCGTAGACGTAAGCATCTCATTGAATAACGTATATTCGTGTGTGTTTGTAGTTATTTCATAATCTTCATCTATTTTGAGTGCATGGATGCCTAAGATGTGTGTTTCGCTGCACAACAAGTTTAGGTCCTAAAAATTAGTCTCAATATTGGGGCCTAAAGCGAATACTTTATAAGCCTTAGCCTCGGACTGGCTTGCCATTACAACAAAAAATATTTTTCCTAGCATTGTTTTCTTGGCGATTAAATAAATGCTGGTAAAACACTTATTCCTGGCATTTATTAACAAATTATGTTTTTAATAAGTATTTTTGTGGTGTTTATTACAAAATTCTGAGAATAACTTTAATAAAACTACGCCATTTTGGTGTCTGACCGTGGTTGAAGATTTAACAAATTTTAGGCACGTTTATTTTTAATAATTCATGGCAATTTTATAGAACCCGCAAAAAATAAAAATGTTAGAATAATAATGGCACTTATATTTTGAAATCCCGCTAAACCCTTTTATCCCCTTAGGTTATGTTTATTTTGAAGGTAAGGATTATGGGGTATTTAGTATACCCTCACTAATTATCTTAAAATAGTATGTCTAATACATTGTTAATTCATCTTTTTATCCATTTTTATATTTGGTTATTTCATGGAACACTAAAAATTATAATATTTAATCTTTTGTTTATAAATTAGAAAACAAGTCTGATGTATAAATAACAATAATATGTTACATAATTGTAACCAAATCAACATGAACCAAACTAAAAAGTAAACATTTTTTAAAATAGAAAAAATATAAAAAAATATAGTTTTTAAAGAAAAAAGAAAAATAAATAGTTTTTAAAATAAAAAAAACAAAAAATAGTTACAAAATAAATAAGTAATTTAGAAAAATATATAAAAAAACTGAATATAAAAACAAAACAGTTAAAAAATAATAAAAAAAATAAAACAGCTTTTTTTAATAAAAGAAAAATACAAAGAAAGAAAGTTTCTTAAAAACAAAAAGAAATAACAGTTTTTAAAATAAAAAATATATTAAAAATAGTTTTTAAAATAATTTTAAAAAAAGACTTTAAAATAAAAAATAGTAAAAAAAACTTTAAAAAAAAAAAAAACAGATTCCTTTAAAAAAACAACAAATAGTTTTTTTTTTTTAAAATGATAAACTATTTTTTATAAATGAAAAATAAATTCTTTTTCTAAAACTAATAATAATTTTTTTTTCTAATTAAAAATATATAATATTGTTCAAAAAAATAATAATAAAACTTTTTTTAATATTTGAACATATATTTTTTAATCTTGGATTGTCAATCTCATCACACCCCTTAAAATAAAATTATTCTATATTTATGAAATTAAGAATTGGTCCCAAATAATATATTCAGACCCATTAATTACAACAAATTATGAGATACATAATTAATAATTCAATTTCAAATTTGTTTCTCTCAAAACAAACGTACCCAGCGTATTGTATACCTTAGCTTGCAAGTCCCTGATCACCTCCATACTTCGTTGCCTCATCTCCTACTTTGCCATCTACTTTGGTGGCTCAACCCATAATCTCTGACGTCTTGACATGTCGCCTCCTGCATCTGAACTATTTCTCTCCAGCAGTTGAACCCTTTGTATCGGCGGCTCGAACCTTTGTGTTGGTGGCTCGACCCTGTTTTTGGCCACCACTCCTGTAATTTTTGCGTGTTGGAGATTTGCTGGTTAAACACTTATCGTCGTTTTTTGTTCTATCAGTTTTTACCTAATTCAGTGTTCATGGAATTTGGTTTTAGTTGCTGCAGTACCCTATTATTTACCCCCATTTTAGGCCCTTTTTTTGTTATTTCTTTTTCTCCTTATTGTATATCCTAGCTTGCAAGTCACTGATCATCTCCATACTTCGCCGTCTCATCTCCTACTTTGTCATCTACTCTGGCAGCTCGACCCGTAATCTTCGGCAGCTAGACTCCTCTCCAACAGCTGGACCCTTCGTATCAGTGGCTCAACCCTGTCTCTGGCCACCACTGCTGTAATTTGTGGGTGTTGGGGATTTTTTAGTAAAACACTCATCGTTATTTTTTGTCCTATCACTTTTTACCTAATTCAATGTTTATGGAATTTAGTTTTGATCGTGATCTATTTACTATCATCCATTGATATGAGTGTTATCTGTATGCATTGATCAAAGCTTTTTGTTCTTGCGGTCCAGCTTTTGCCTTATGCTTTAATTAATCAATTGATTAATTGATCTCTACTACTCAAGCGTCGGTATTGACAATGGCTGGCTATGGTTTGACACCTTGTTTGACTTATTTTTATTGGTTTTGCGTAAAACTTTTAATTCCTCTCATCACACGCAATAGAAAAAGTAAAAAATGTTAAAGCAAAAAATAAAAATGTTTAGAAAAGACAAAAAATATATATTTACAACTAAAAACTAGAGCCTCATGTAACGACCCGGTTCAAACTTTAATATTAGCGACAGTTAGACAGTGAGATATCAGGTCACTGAAAAAATAGAAAATCTTAATTAAATTGAAACCCTAATTTAACTTGAAAAATCCTAAAAAGATCACATACTCATAAGAGAAGCCCTAATATTCAGAAAAGTCCCGTAACACCCTAACTTAAGTAAATAACACGAAATATAAGATTAAAAATTAAAAATTCTCATAATTAAGGTAAAATAACCATTTTACCTCAAGTACAGTAAAAAGTCTTGAAACCACAAATTTTAACACATGAACACTTTAAATCAGATATTTAGGTACAATTAAATAACAAAAGAAAAAACAACAACAAAAATAACAAAAATGCCCTTAAATGGCCTGTCACCTTGGGATTTGTGCATAAAAAGTCACTTTTTACCCTTTTAGCCCACAAATGAGAAAAAGTTATACAAATCAAGTATTATTATGACCCAAGACTTTTTAAATATGTAATGTACATAATAATATAATAATATAGATCAACAAAAATAAACAAATCATTATTTAAAGTTCCTAGACAGTAAATAAGTCAAAAAATTAATTTTTATCAAACTAGTTTAATTTGACTTAGAAGTTTACTCTATTTAATCAATTACTATAAAAATTATAATAATTCAAGAAAATACTAAATTGATAATAAACACACTAAAATATTAGGTTTTAGTAGGTTAAGACACCAAAAAGATATACAAAATTAATATTTTAGGTATTTTCATGCACAACATGGTACCAAAACATCATTGGAACCTTAAATTAATGTAAGATCAGATTTTGGTCTTTCCCAAACAGCCCTAGCCGACTTCCCCTATGTAAAAACTTGAAAAATCATTTCTCAAAAGCATCACACCTCACATGCAACCAATGGAGCCAAAGAAATTAAATAAAAAGCTTTCCAAATGTATAATTACATCAACTACCTCAATTCTCTATAAAATAGAGACTTAAGGTACCCTATTCCTGTTACATATTTTGGCAATATAGAGAGGGAAAAACTAGATTTCTGAAGTGCCTAAATGTTCTACAAGTTTAAGAGAAAAAGAAAAAAGGAGGAAGAACAAGCTATGAAGGACCAAGGTGTTGTACTACAAATTCAAATTTTGGTCTACCTTCGACCATTGTTTAATCTTTCTAAGGCAAGTAAATTCCTAAAACTATTTGTTATTCTCACACAAAAATATTCTTCAACTCATCTCTTATAATACAAATAAGAATAAGAATCAAAATATTAAATAAAAAGACGTTGTAATGAAAGAATATGAGCTGTTTGTATTTTGTATGATATTAGGTGTGGTTGCATGTTCCTATTTTTGAGTTTAGTAACTTGTATATGCTCTGAAACTTTGGTATATATATGCAAAAATAAAGAAACTAAATCTTAACACACAATGAGCTAGGACATCAAAACCCTAAAGGGCTTGATTTTTTGACTTTCTGCCTCGAACTTTGATTTATCACAACTAATTGTAGAAAAATGATCAAAGGGTAATTTTCATGTCTAGACCTAGGTTTTGTAGTTTTACTAAAGAGTGTTAGATTCTAACCACCCTAATTTACAAACCTAAAAATCTTAGGTTAGAATGAAAATTGAGTTTAGGTTAAAACATAAAACTTGTAGACAATATGTTTATATTGCGGTCCACCACAAATGAGCCTAAAATATGGAGGTATGATAGGTCAAAACCCGCCTCAAAATTATTGTTGTAAATCTGTGACTGATAGAGCTCTCAGTCACATGTTTTTGCATGACCAAAAACCTATGTCTTTAGTGACCAAATCCAAAAGTAGTTTTCATGAAAAATGTATTTAACATATCAAACTATTTACGGACCAAACACCAGACCGAAATACCCTCGGATGGTCCCCCAAAAGGTCTATGCATTCTCTGTTGAAACATGATTACGTTGGGGTAATTAATTTTATACTGAATATATTAATTAATTCATACCCCAAGATTATTATGAGTGCTTATACTCTTAATCCCTAAATAATTATTATTTGCCTATATTTAATATTCATTGTTTTGATTCATTAGAGGGTGCGATCTTTTATGGGTCTATAGTCCCAATGAGTTAGATAGCGGTATTAATTAATGATGAATATTAATTATTAACGAAATTCACGTCTCGATTATTTAAGATTGACGATACCCCCTTAAGAAAGTTTAAAAGTTTTGACTAGGCCAAATGCTGCAAGTGGATTTAATTATCTGACAGTTGAATAAGTCAAGCGGAAGGACTTAAAATTTTTTAAAGATACCGATTAAATTAAATTGTCAGTAATTAAATTTAATTACCGGATATCGAAATTCTTAACGTTGAGAGATGAGTTAAGCATTTAATAATAGGAGCCCAATAAAAAGTTGTCTTGAGATTATGGCTAAGAGTGCAGTTACAGTTCTTTAGTGGTATGAGCTGTAATTTAGTGTCTTATAAAAATTGTAGAAACTGCTACAAGATTTTTATAATTACAGAAATTGCTAAGAGGTTTGCATATTTACAGAAATACTGGATGGGTATCTGGAGTACACTAGAAGTCTATGTCATAATTACTTTATAGTCCATGCTGTAACCCTATAAATATGCGGGTAGGCTGAACCAAATTCATAAGTTGTCTTTCAAGACTAAGGTTGTCCAGGTTCTGCTGGTATCAGTTCTCAAAAGATCATAACCCACATTACATTCGAGAATCGCATTGGGAATACAGTAGAATGTCTAACCAGAGTTTCAACTTAGAGAATCAAAGTTCGTAGTTGAAGAATCGACTAAAAGGTATTCATCTGAATTAACTGTGGTGGCACGATTTTTTATTTTGATTGTTCGACATAAATTTTTTTTTATCTAGAGCCTATTTCGGCGATTGCCCGTTCAGTTTTATTTTTTTTTCAAAAAATTGTTTACAAATCAATGATATTGACAGTTTTGCCTCCAACAATTGGTATAAGAACTGTTTTGATTTTGTTTACGGTTAATCGAGGGGCCGGGTAGATTTAGAACTGTGCTAACTTTATTTTGTAGGCATTCTAATCGCGATTTTATAATCATTATTTTATTCATATTTGATTGAATAGTTGAATGATGATTATTATTTAATTTTTAATCACGAGAGTTTATCGTGATAGTTTTAATTTTTAGATCGATTCTGTGCCTGAATAGGACATAGGAGTCGATGTAAAAAATTATGTTCTTTACGTTTTTTGTCTAGTTTATTAGAAAGAAAATAAAAATAGGTTTGAAGGTTCGAAAAATGTGAAGAGCAGCGATGAAACTGGTGACAATCGGCGGCAGCGGTAGCGGTGGTTTTTGCCGTGGTACAGACAATATTTTTTTGCAGTTTTTTGAAATGTTTTAAGGACATAATCAGTGCTAGAAAATAGGTTAAAACAGCAACAACAACAGCTGTATTAGCAGCAGCATTGTCGGCGAAAACAGTATAGTTTGACGGCGCTTAAGACAGCGATTTTGGAGCTTTTTTGGCAACATTTTGGGACTGTTTTTCCGGAGATTCCAGAAAATTTTTTTTGCAGTTTTGAGGCATGAAAACATATCCAAAATAGCGTTGAAATACAGAAAAAGGCGGCACAGAAAAAACCGCAACAGGCAGTGGTTTTTGGCGGCGGCACAAGGGCTATTCAGGACCATTTTTGAGCTTTTTCAAGACTATTTTCGAGGCGTTCTTCAAGGTAACATGTTACCGGATATCAATGCAAAAAATAGGAGAAAATAAAAACCAAAACAACCAGGAGAAAAGCTGGAACAAGCGGCGATAACTGTCGGTAGCGCTGGGCTATGCAACGGGGCTGTTTCAACGGCCATCGAAAGCTGTTTTGAGATGTTTTTGTTAGCGTTGGTATATTGAAAATTATATTTTTAATATTTAATTTTAATTTAATAAAATTAAAATTTTATTTTATAAGAATCTTTATGAGCAATGTATGTGTATCATTTCTTCAATATTTTGCATGAATGCCCAATACTCTGTATAGTATTTAATCTGGTGTGTAGAGTACGGCTTACACACAGAAGATTAGATTTTAGGTTCTTGTAGAAGATAAATTTTATGTTCATAGTTTAGATGGAAATGAACATACCATCGGTACGACTGTAGCACAGAGTTTTAGTAGGCTTGTCTTGATTACGGGGAGCAGATAATAACGCCGTCTATTGTTCCGACTCTCTGTGCTAGTACACTTTGTGTGTATTGAACGGGATATTTTGGATAATTAATGTCATACTGACTATATAAATTAATTTGCACCTGAAGGCTATTATGAATAATGCTTATCATCTTAATTTTAAAATAATTATTGATTTGCATATATTTAATATTCGTTATTTTGATTCATTAGAGGGTGCGGTCTTATATGGGTCTATATTCCTGGTGAGTTGGATAGCATTATTATTTATACGACAAATATTAATTATTGATGAAATTCACATTCCGATATATCGGGATTGACAAAACCCCCTTAAGGAAGTTTAGAAGTTTTGACCGAGCCAAGCTTTGCAGGTGGATTTGATTATCCGGCGGTCAAATAAATTAAGCAGAAGGGCTTAAGGAATATCAAGATGCCAATTAAATTAAATTGTCAGTAATTAAATTTAATTGACGGGTATCGAGAATCTTAACGTGGGGAGAAATGGTAAGCATT
>JAOTRH010464536.1:0-27934 GCA_034768845.1 Heliamphora exappendiculata
TAAGTTAGTAAATTAAAAATTTTAAGTCAAAAAAAAATTGTTATAATTTTTTTTTTTAAATAATTTTATATTCAATATAAATCTTGTTTGATAGATATTAAGAAGTAGGTTTTAAAAATATAATTTTTATAAAAAATAGATATGTATAATAAAATGACATTTAAAATATATATATATATATATATATATATTCATTTTCATGTGTAGGGATAGTTCTCCCTTCTACCACTTTGGTAGACCATTTTGGTCCATTTATAATGACCCTACATAGGTCATAGTCAATAGTTTGAATATAAATTTTCATTCTAGTTTTTCAATAATTATAATTTGTTTCATTGAACAAGAGAAGTCTATTGATGGACTGGCCTTCTGATTGAACTGATCCAATACTGGTTGCCATAGATCTTCTTAGACGGTTAAGTCACTAAGCAAGAGTTCAAGCTTTGAAACCAATTGTTAATCCTAGGCAATCCAAAAATGGATGAATTAGGTTTTTAAATAATCATAATAATTTTAAAAACCTTCTTAGAAAACTCTTTAATTTCACAAACAAATATAGCAAATATATATATCAACAATGAAATTAAAGAGGCTAAGGAGAGAAATTAGAAATAGACACCAGGATTTTTAGTGATTTTACTTCATCCAAGCCTAAGTCCACTCCCCAAGACTCCCCTTCAGAATTTGCACTACAATTGAATGCTTCACAAGTACATTCAAAAGCCTTTATAGCTTGAATAGGTTTCTACAAACAATTCCCTATTTTTCTAAACAATTCCCTGTTTGTGATCTTTAAGAAGCTCTCGCATTCTCTTAAAAGATCACAAAGGTGACTTACCCTCTTTTATAATATATAAATGTGATTGAGTAATAACTCACAAACACTCACTTACAAGAATCTAATAATAAATGTACAAGGAAGTGAGAAAATTTGGGCTGGAGAAGTTAATGAGCAGTAAATGCTTTCTTGAAGGATTTAAGCTTTCAATGTAATCAATAAAATAATGTTCAAAAGTTTAAAAGTCTGAAAATTAACTCCTTATATAACCTACAGAAGTAAATGACTGTTGGTGGGTTGGTGGATTTGTAGAGACAATAAATACTCTAAAAAAGTTACCGTTGGAACCAGCGCATAATTTAAAATCCGTCATAAGTGTCGACACAAAATCCTTTGGTGTCAACCCATTCTGGTCTTGGCCTTGGTTCTTGGGTAATCGTGTCAACTCAGTACTTCGTTGGTATTAACCTTATTTCTACATGTTTTCTCACCCACACAGTGGTGTCGACTTATGAAATTTTTTGTGTCGGCCCGTACGTTACTTCAGTTTTTCAGTTAGGACCTTGGTGTCAACTCATATCAGAGTTGGTGTCGACTTAAGACTTCATGGTCTGCTCTTGGTGTCGACTCATGTCTTCGTTGGTGTTGACTCTGATGGGAGAGTTTAGCTATTAGAAGCTAGGTGGCGACACATCTTCACTTTGGTGTCGACTCTTTCCGTCAGACTTAGCTATTGGAAAAACGGTGTCAACCCTTCTTCGATTTGGTTTCCACCCTGGAAGTCTAACTTGGCTACTGAAATTTTAGTGTCGACACGTCTTCATTTTGGTGTCAACCCAAACTCCTTGTTTCTGAAGAGTGCCTTTGCGTTGACTCAGTTGCTCTATGGTGTCAACACTTTTGAATTAGTGTCCGGAGAATGACTTGAAGTCTTAGTGTCGATCCGTTGCTCTTTGGTGTTGACACGTTGAGTTTCTCATATGGTGTCTAGGTGTCGACTCAGGTGATTTTAGTGTCGACACATAGAACCTGAGGTTTGGAACCCGAAGGATCACTTGGTGTCGACTCAAATGTGTGTTCGTGCCGGCACAAATTGAATCCTGTCAAGGTACTAAGGTTTTGACCCATTTGCATTAGTGTCGATTCAACTTGGATCCCGGTGTTAGGGTTGGAATATTGAAAATCATGTTTTTAGTATTTTATTTTATTTTAATAAAATTAATTTTTTATTTTATGAGAATCTTTATGAGCAATGTATATATATAATTTCTTAATGTTATGCATGGATGTCCGATATTCTGTATAGTATATAATCTCGTGTGTAGAGTATAGGTTGCACACAGAAGATCAGATTTTAGGTTCTTACAGAATATAAGTTTTATATTCACAGTTTAGATAGAAATAGATATACCATCGGTACGACTGTAGCACAGAATTTAAGTAGGCCCAGCTTGGTTATGGGAAACAGATAATAGCGTCATCTATTGTTCTGACTCTCTGTGCAGTATACTTTGTGTGTATTGAATGGGACATTTGAGGTAATTAATTTTATACTGACTATATAAATTAATTCACACCCCAAGGTTATTATGAATAGTGCTTTTTCTCTTAATTCTGAAATAATTATTGATTTTCGTATATTTAATATTCGTTGTTCTGATTCATTAGAGGGTGCGATCTTATATGAGTCTATATTTCCAGTGAGTTGGATAGCAGTATTATTTATATGGCAAATATTAATTATTGATGAAATTCACGTCCCGAAAAATCAGAATTAACAATACCCCTTAAAGAAGCTTGTAAGTTTTAACCAGGCCAAACCTTACAAGTGAATTTGATTAATTGGCGGGTATTAAAAATCTTAATGTGGGAAGAAATGGTAAGTATTTAATAATAGGAGCTCAATGCTATAAGGTTTTGAAATTATGGGTCAGAGTACAATTATAGTTCTTTAGTGGTGTGAACTGTAATTCAGTATTTTATGAAAATTGTAAAAATTGTTGTTATCTTTCCATAATTGCAGAAACCGTTGGTAGGTGTCTATGTTCCACTAGAAGTCTTACTCATAATTACTTCGCACGTCTTTGCTGTAACCCTATATATATGCGGGTAGGCTGAACCAGTTTTAGAATATATCATAATTTGTCTTTCAAGACTAAATATATCTGGGTTCTACCGGTACGAGTTTTCGATAGTCCGTTACTCACACTACGTTCGAGAATCGCGTAAGAAAATACAGTAGAAGATCTGACAGGAGCTTCAACTCGGAATTAAAATCGTAGTTGAAGAATCGATCGACAAAAGGTATTCTTCTAAATTAACTTTGGTTGCACAGGTTCTATTTTAATCGTTCGACGTCAAAAATTTTATCTGAAGCCTGTTTTGGCGTTTGTCCGTCCAGTTGGTTTTTTTTTTTTTTCAGATAATCGTTTATAAAAACAAAGAACTTGCCAGTTTTACCTCCAACAATTAGTATCAGAGCTATTTTATTTTTTATTTTCGGTTATCGAGGCCGGGTAATTTTTAAAATTGTTGCTAACTTTATTTTGCAGGCATTCTAAATTCTGGTTTTATTATCATTATTTATTTTCATATTAAATTGAATGCGTAGATGAAAATTTAATTTAATTAAGTTTTTAACTACGAAGGTTGATCGTGGTAGATTGATTGTGAACTCTACAGAGGTATAAGATCAATACAAAAATTATTATTATTATTTGGTTGCTAGTTCTTTTAATTTTTTTTTTTGTTAAAAAAAAAAAGGAAGAACGAAGAAGCAGTCGAAGGTGCAAGAAGCAATTTCGGTGCAAGCACCAAAAAGCGGCGGCACACGTGGATGCTTGGGATTTTTCATGGATGGATGTTTGGATTTTTTTTCATGAATGGATGGTTGGGTTCTTTCATGGATGGATGCTTGGGATTAGTGCTTCAAATCAAACAAGCAGTCGGTTTCCAAGCAAAACGCGAAACAGTTGTTCCCAACAGCAAGAGGCGCAGTTTTGCAACACTGTTTCAGTTTTTTTTTTTTTTTTTTTGAAAAAGCAGCGATTTTTCAGCCCAAACAGCGTCTCCAGCGCAGCAAGAAGGAGCCAAACGCTACCTTACGGCAGCGGCGTTATTCCCAAGCAGGTTTCAGTGATCCAAGCAGCAGTAGCGCCAAACAGGGCGCAATTCCAGGTGGCTTTTTGATTGAAAAAGTAAACCAAAAGCAAGTGGTTTCCAGCGCAATTTCCTAGCAAACTGCTGAAGCTGTTTTCCTTCCAGGCTGTTTCGGCAGCAGCAATTTTAACCAGAAAGCAGTTTTAGCGCAGTCCCAATCGGTGTGCAACAGTTTTTTAAACACAAACGACTGAGTTTTTTTTAAAAACTGAAGCATAAAAGATTCCAAACCGCAGCACACTCCAGCAGCGCTATTCCAGCGCTTTCCCAGGCTTCGGCGACTGTGTTTAATCCAAAGAAAAAAAGCTGTTTTCCAAAACAGTTTCGGTGCTACTCAAATACCGATAAGTAGCTGATTTAGAAAAAAAATTTTTTTAAGCTTATCATTTTAGACAGGAGACTGAAACTCTTTAGAATTTTAATTCGATCATAAAATTGAAATATATTTATTATATCTTGCATTTATTTTTTAACTGTGTGGACGATATATATTAGTTTTATTTATTCTGTTAATTTAATTAATTCGAATGTTCGATTTTAATTAAAATATTTTGTAATAAAAAATAAAAATAAAAATTTTTAATTAATCAATTTTAATTAAATAAAAAAACTTTAGATATTTTATTTTTTACAAAATATCACGTTTAACATTTTTTTTAAATCAGACATCTTAGAAAAACATGAGAATTAATTCCAGATTTTAAATTAATTAAATAAAAAAATATTTAATCAAAATAAATTATTATTTTTTTTTAAAATATGGGACGACAAATAAAATAAATAAATGCCTTTAATCACTACATTAGTTGAAAAGCTAAAGAAAAAATTGTGCATTTATTAAATTTTATTTGTTACACATTTAAACACGAAAAGATTGTTTGATAAACCAAAATCTTTGAAATCGTGTACACGAAAATATGTTTGATTCTTTCAGATCGTGTGACTTTCAAAATTAATAAATTTATTTTAATTAAACGGATTTTTAGAACCCTCAAAAATATTTTAAAAATCTAAGTGAGAGAGAAAATTTATTCACAGATAAAACCCGCGATTTTCATCACCAGTTTATAGGCGATGCAATTAAACCCTGCGTGTTGGCAGTAAGACCTTCCTCCCTACTGGATAGATTAATTGCAGTATCGCCAGTACAAACCTCCTTTAGAGATAATTCTGGATAATTGTTAGTGTGGATCACTTCTTCATCTGAAGAGTTCATTGCGAAGCGACTGATTTGAGATTAGGGAATAGTTAACACTTAGCTGTATATAATAGTATCATCTCCATCTGAGTCACTGCTATTATATACTTGACTGAATTTATGTCAGCTATTTAATTTTACTTAGCATGATTAGTTGCCTAGATAGTAAAATTAAAAGAAATTGGCCCGTCTGGTCTGATAAAGAATAGTAGACATCCTTCCATCGAGGTATGCTATTCTCAGGTTATCATACTGCTGGCGAATTAATTTTAAAATGGTAGAGAAAATCAAATTAAAATAAATTCAAAATTTTGCTCGTCAAAATTAACGATATTTTAATTATATGATTCTCAAGATTAAAATGGCTTTCAACCCACTCGCTTCCATTCTCAAAGAAAACAAACTTACGGAACCAAATTATGTTGACTAAAAACGGAACTTAGACATTGTATTAACTGCTGATAATTATAAGTTCGTTTTAACTGAGATATGTCCACCAGTACCTGATGAGAGGGTTACCGAAATGAAAACCGAGGCCAATCAGAAGTGGCAGAAAGCTAGTCAGATGGCTCGCTGTTACATTTTGACTTCAACGTCAAATATTTTGCAGCATCAGCATTAGTCTATGCCCAGTGCTTATGACATGATGATGAACCTCAAAGAAATTTTTTTGGATCAAAATCGTGCTGCTAGGCAGGTGGCCATTAAATCTTTAATGAATACAAACATGGCTGAAGGTACACTAGTTAGGGATCATGTTATAAAGATGATCAGTCTTCTGAATGAACTGGAGATCCATGGAGCTAAAATTGATGGGAAAACCCAGGTCGATATCATACTCCAATCACTGCCTGAAAGTTTTAAGTAGTTCTACCTGAACTATTCTATGAATAAGCTCAGCTACTCACTGGCAGAACTTCTTAAGGAATTTCAAGCAGCCGAGGGTATTCTTAGAAAGCCAGGTTCTATGTATGTGGCTGAGAAAGGTTCTTCCTCTAAATCGAAAGGTAAAGAGAATAAAAATGTTCAGACACATGAAAATACAAGTCTAAAAGTAGTTAAGGAACCAAAAGCTGGTGTGAAGAAGCCGAGAGGCAAGTTCTATTACTATAACCACTTTGGGCATTGGAAAAAGCAATGTCTGATTTTTCTCAGTAAGCAGAACAAATAAAGAGTTCTAGGAAACCAAGCAGCTCAGCGATGGAAAAATTTACCTGCACATAGAAAATAATATAAGGGTGGCAGCAGTTACAGTAGGAGATGTTATTCTCAGTTTTAGTAGAGATAGGATACTACTTCTAAAAGATTGTCTTTATGTACCTTTGATTAGAAAAAATTTAATTTCACTCTGGAGTTTAATAAATGACAAATATTCTATTCAATTTGGTGACTCTGTCGTTGTAAAGAAAAATAAATATTTTATTTGTTCTGGTACATTGGTGGATAATCTGTATGTTGTATCTCCTATCTCTCCTACACTGCATCTAACTGAAATGAATAACACATCTACTTTACCAATAAGAGAAAATTTTATTCTTTAATGAACCAAACGTTTCTTTGGCACTTACGTTTGGATCATATTAATCTAAAAAGTATAAACAGACTAGTAGCAGATGGACCTTTGAGTTCATTGAAAGTGGAGGCACTTCTAGTCTGTGAATCTTTCTTAGAGGGTAAGATGACTAAGAGGTCCTTTTTGGCCAAAGGCTATAGAGCTAAAGAACAGTTGGAGCTGGTTCATTCTGATGTGTGTGGTCCTATGACAATCCGAACTAGAGGTGGCTTTGAGTACTTCGTCAGTTTCATTGATGACTACTCAAGGTATGGATACATTTACCTGATGTACCGTAAGTCTGAATGATTTAAAAAATTCAAAAAATTCAAAGCAGAGACGGAGAAGCGTCTAGGTAAAAATATTAAATCACTACGATCTGACCGTGGTAGGGAATACATCTTTGCAGAGTTTAAGAACTAATTGTCATTAAAAGGGATTAATGCATTCCCAGTTGACTGCACCTAGCACTCCGCAGTAGAATGGTGTAGTAGAAAGAAGGAATAAGACTCTTATGGAGATGGTAGGGTCCATGATGAGTTATTCAGGTTTACCCGATTTATTTTGGGGACTCGCTTTAGAGACAGCTACTTACATTCTGAACTTGGTACCTTCTAAGTCAGTACCTTCTACTCCCATAGAATTGTGGACCGGGCGTAAGCCTAGTCTGAAACACATTTGAGGCTATCTAGCACATGTGCTGAAAGAAAACGCGGGTAAATTGGAATCGAGGACGAAAGTCTATTTCTTTGTGGGGTACCCCAAGGGAATGAAGGGTAGTCTATTTTATAATCCTAAAGATCATAAGGTCATTGTTAGCACCAATGCCAGATTCTTGGAAGAGGATTATATTATGGATCACAGGCCCAATAGCAAAATTAGTCTGGAAGAACTAAGAGGAAATACCAGTAGAATGGAAGAGGAACCACAAGTCACTGATATTTTATTACCTCGTCGTAGTGGGAGGATTATCGGGACAAGTGCAAATCAAGAACAAGGTGCTGATACACAGGGTTCAGATTCTGCACAGCCTGTTACTTCTAGTACACAAAAACAAGTAATGACTCGTCATAGTGGGAGGGTTGTTCATCAACCAGATCGGTATATGTTCTTCGGAGAGTCGTATGACAAGATCCTGGCAGAACTGGACACCGAACTCTGTAACTACACTGAAACACTGCAAGACAAATATTCAGATCTTTGGCATAGGGTTATGAATTCATAGATGAAATATATATATTCCAATCAAAACAAAGATGCAGGTTTGGAAACTTGTAGAACCACCCAAAGGGATAATACTCATTGGATGCAAGTGGATCTACAAAAGAAAGAGAGGAGCAGATAGGAAGGTTGAAACCTTCAAAGTTAGGCTTGTTGCTAAAGAGTTACTCAAAAAGAAGGGATCAATTATGAAGAAACCTTTTCGCCGGTAGCCATGCTTAAGTCTATCCAGAATCTCTTATCCATTGCCGCTCATTTCGATTACGAAATCTTGCAAATGAACGTCAAGACAGCTTTCCTTAATAGAAGTCTTAGCGAGTGTATCTATATGACACAACCAGACGGATTCATTGCAAAGGGACAAGAACACATGTTGTGTGAGTTTAAGAGATCCATTTATAAACTTAAGAAGACATTAAGGTCTTGAAGCACTCAGTTTGATCAAGTTATTAACTCTTATGATTTTGATCAAAGTCCAGATGAGTCTTGTGTGTACAAGAAGGGTGACAGAAGCATGGTGATCTTTCTAATACTTTATGTAGACGATATCTTGCTCATCAAAAACGATGTGGGGGCATTATCTACGGTTAAAGTATGGTTATCTGGGTAGTTCGATATGAAGGACTTAGGAGAAACTAGTCACATTCTTGAGATCAAGCTTGTGCGAGATCGGAAACAAAGGATGATGGGCTTATCACAAGTAAAATATGTCGATGATATCCTTGCTCGTTTTAGCATGCAATATTCCAAGAAATGGTTTCTCCCTTTTACGCATGGAATCACTCTATCCAAGGATCAGTGTCCTAAGACATCTGATGAGATAAAGAAGTTGAAGGCGGTTCCATATGCTTCGGCAGTAGGAAGCCTCATGTATGCTATGCGTTGTACTAGATTCGACATCTGCTTTGCCGTTGGCATGGTTAGCAGATATCAGTCTAATCTAGGATAGGAGTATTGGACTGCGGTAAAGAATATAATCAAGTATCTGAAAAGGATTAAATATTATATGTTGATTTACCAGGCATACAATCTAGTACCTTTGGAGTACACAGACTCAGATTTTCAGTTAGACATAGAGTTAGCATTAGAAGACAACCTTGCAAATTTTTTACAAAGAGCTTACCAGCTAAGACTTTTGATAGTCATGTAAAGGGCATGGGAGTCAGATGTATAGCAGCATGGTTTTGAGTATAAGTGAGATATTATTATGGTTGGTATACTGAAAATCATATTTTTAGTATTTAATTTTATATTAATAAAATTAATTTTTCATTCACTAAAAGAATATGGGGTATTTGGTGACGAAATCTAACCACAAAAATACATTTCGCCGTTAATGGTAAGTTAAAGGCGAGGAAATTCATATTTTGTCGCTAAATAGAAGAGTTTTGAAGAGAAAAATAATTTTTCGTCGCCAATTGTGTTACGTTTTCACCGAGGCCAATATGTTCGTCGCTAATGATTTTATTTTGTCCCTAAATAAAAGACTTTTGGCGCGAAAAATACTTTTTCGTCGCAAATTGCATTATGTTTTCTACGACGCCATAGTTTCGTCGCTAATAACATAAAATAAAATTAACGGGAAGCATCTTTAAGTTCCCGCCACTTTTTTCCTTATGCGACAAAAATTAATTTCATCATTAAAACGCCTTGTAATAAAATTACCTAGTTTATTATTAATAAACCAATCATATTCAAATTAAAATTAAAATTTAAGTTAAATTTAAAACATATTTTTAGAAATATAATTTTTAGTTTTGAAGACTTATACTTATATTTTAAGATTTCAGTATATTTATACTTATAATTTTAAATTTAAGTTAAATCGTGAAAATATAAAAATAAAATTTAAAATAATATGTTTACGTGATTTAACGATATGCCTTAATCGTAATGAAGTTCTGACCTTCGAATTTACGCTTGCATAAGAGATTTTTACTTATAAGACAAATACAAAGTTTTGATTTTGTATAATGGTTTATTTATTTATTTATTTTTATTTTTAGTAATTTTTTATTATTTAATTTAACTATCGTATTTAATTTTTGGACTTCTCACCTTGAGACGAGCTAGAAAAATTTACTTGTTAAATTTTTATGTTACTTACATTTATATTTAATGATTTTTAAAAAAATTTAATTAAGACATTTTACTTTTAATTTTTTTTTTCATTGGAGCAAGTAAGAAAAATAAAAAATAAAATCTAACAAAAAATTTAAAAAAAGAATTTAAAATTAACAAAAAAGCCACTTCAGAAAATAGTGTATTTACTTCAAAACTTTCAAAGTGGAGAAGTGTGAATCCCATTTTTTTTCTAATGCATTGGAACAGTAGATCATAAACAATGATCCCCCTTCCTTCAATGAGGTGAGCAATTTTTTTCTACTTTTTTTTGTCTCACTTGTGATATTGTGTTAGATTCAACATTGATTCTGGTGTTCTTGTCTGTGTGTAATAAATATTAGGACCGATTAATACTTAGCTAGTTGTTAGTATCATTTTTTTTTAGTTCTAATTTTGTTTCAGAACCTGTTCTATTTTTTTCTTTTTATAGAATTTCTGTTCATTTTTTATTATTGTTGTAAAATAAAACCATATATTTAATAACAATCTTAGATTAAACACTGTAAAGGGATCCAATATTTTTTTGTCATTACCACTAATGACAATGAAATTATATAAGTAAAAGGGGTTCTAACTGTCCACTTTTCTACAACTAATTTCATTGCTTTATTTCTATTTTTGTTCTATTTATATACATGAGTGTGTTGTTCTTTTCATTTTTTTATTTCTCTTTTTGATCTATTTTTTATGCTTTACTTTTCAACTTTCCAGTAAACATCTAAGTTTGCTAAATTACATATATTATGTAGCAACCCGGTACGTTTTTATTTTATTATTAATTATTTGATATAATTAAATTACTGGAGACGAATTCTAATTAAATATAGTGTTAATTGTATGTAGTTAGTATGTGCCGTGATACCAGAATAATTATTTATGATAAATTCTATAAGGTTCAAAAATTTTAAAATATAAATAAGAATTAATTAAAATCAAAATTGAGGATAAATTGTATAAAGGTGTATAAATAAATAAATTAAATAAGTTTGGGAAGATTCTAGAAAAAAAATGAGAATGAAGAAAAAGGGGGGGGGGGATATGTAGAGATCCGGTACGTTTTATTTTTTAAAATTAATTAATTAATTAATAGTTTTGAATTAATTTGAATCAATGATGTTGATCTCGGAGGAGGATTAACAATACATGATAAATTTTGTGAGTTGTAAAGAATTTTAACAATAGTATTCAAAATTCTATTTAAATTAAGTTGGGAATGAAAGTGAATCATTTCATGAGATAATTTGAAATTTTGATAATTATATTATGGCGGCTTCTTTAAAATTGAAGGAATATTAAAAGAATACATAAAGTACACAAATAAAAATATAGATTTTAGACTTTTCTAGAGTTCTTGAGGAGTTGAAAAAAAATAATAATAATAAGGATGTATCTCAACCGAAGCTGAGAAGCAGAGAAAACTGAGAGAGAAGCCAGGCGCGCGATGCGCGACTAGCCACCGCTGCGCCACCATCCCCTTACCATCGCGCCGTCCTTCCCCACCCTTCCCCGCCGGCAACCACACCCCGACCATCACCAGCAAATGCCGCCGGCATCTTCGTCTTCAAATTCTTCTCCTCTGTTTTTCCTTCGGCCATTAATGGTGGTTCCCAAGCTTTGAAGCAAGTTTATTTTTAGAAATTGCTGAGCTTAAACAGCCAATTGGACGATGCCAAGGTGAATATAAGCTTCACAAGGCAAGATCTACACAACCAAACAACCAAAGGAGCCGAATTTCTATAGGGGCCGAATTTAGGGTTTCAATATTTTGGTGAAAACTAAAATTTTGGGCTCCAAAAGGTAGGATTCTGACTAAATTTTGTCACGTCCCAAACTCCGGGTCACATGAGACACCCACAAGAAACCAACAAGGCACCCAACCTGAGAATACACTCTCAATAATAAACATACATGCTTTGTATATAATCGCCAAACGGCTTACATTACGCGGCGCCAACGCCAGAAAACATGTTATAGCGTACTTGTTCAAAACGAGTAAAAAAGAAAGACTACAAATCTTCCACCCTTCCAGCAACCCCGACTCAACCTACGTGACCGGTACCAGAAGAAAATCAAATCCCACACCATGAGCGAAAACTCAGCAGAAACTAGACAAGAATGCAGTATAAGCTAAACATGTTAGGAAAATGAGGTGCTATTTTAGACTCTCTTTCAAGCCTTAGAAACAGTTTAGAAATAGTTTTAGGTCACGACTCATCAGAGCCAGCAAAATAGTTTGATAACACGACTCGCATGAATCCCAAAGATAACAGATATATATGTATGCAACACATGTATATATATATCTAAACCGACTTCATAAGCCCCGATAAGCAAACTCATGCAACCCATGTACCACGCCCAACCCACTATGAGCAACACACCCAACGCACGCAACCTGTGCAACACATGCAAGGGTAACATCTATAGACTCCTGCCCATTACCCTAGTCTTGAACCACTTAAGGCCTACTAGGTAATGACAAGTTCTATACAGAGTTAAGACAACGTATACCAGTCACGGGGATAACCGGTGCTTTTACGAATTTTCACGACCAATGGGCAAGCTCCCAAGCCATATACCTGCTTCTTTACGGATTGCCACGACCGATGAATGAAACAAAACCAAACCACGTTTACGGGGATTAACCCGAGAGACCGTAGCGAACCCACTCTACGCACGTTTTTAGACTTTCACCAAGGAGCAATGCAAGCCCAACTCATCATACTCACACACACACACGTCTTTAGGACCACATTTCCGTTCTTCAGACACACACACCCACATGGTCAGGACCACGTTTTCGTCCTTTAGATACTCACAAACGCACACACACATGTATGCATTGTTAACCAGGGTTAACATATATCGTACCACGTTTCCGTTCATCGTTAGCCAGGGCTAACATTCACAACAATATCTTCCTTCTTACATCATGCATAAATAAACCTAAGTTATAAATGCATAAAACAACAAGTTTTCCATTCTTAAAATCATGCATATCATCCTCACAGACATCATGCCACAGTTAAAGAAAAGTAGTAAATAAACAGTTCTACATCGCATGTATAAAAGGGATCCAATCCATCCACATGGAGATCTACAAGCATGTAACAACATATAACCCTCACACCATGACGCCACCTGTCACATAATTGACATCCACTCACATAGACAGCCAACAGCCCACATAACCAAAACCTAACCCGAAGGTCAACACCTCCCACGCGCTCGAGCGACCCCCTACCGACATACCACACTGTCACAACCCCGCTCGAGCGCATAACCACCGCTCGAGCGGTCCCCAACCGACATAAATCTCTGCCACCAGCCCGCTCGAGCGCACAACCACCGCTCGAGCGGTCCCCAACCGACATAAATCTCTGACACCAGCCCGCTTGACCGTACAACCACCGCTCGAGCGATCCCCAACCGACATAAATCTCTGCCACCAGCCCGCTCGAGCACACAACCACCGCTTGAGCGATCCCCAACCGACATAAATCTCTGCCACCAGCCCGCTCGAGCGTACAACCACTGCTCGAGCCATCAACACTGGGAAGAAACCCCAACCAAGAAGCAAACCAAACCCCCACACGCAACAATGCACTAACCACCTCAAACACAATCGAGTACCAAAACCCGCATCTAACCATGCACGTCACCCCCGAGGACGGAACTTAACAAACACTTGAGGCCATAACACGATCCCCGAAACCACAACACAACCAACAGAACCCCCAAAGGAATCCAAGGGTCCAACCACTAAACAACAAAACATAAACAAACTCCCAAGGCCCTGACACGACCAACACAGGCTCCGACACGCCCAACACGGCAAACATAGACCCACACATGTCCTACACATCCCACGACGGCCACAAGCATCCAACACGAGCCCACGACGCCTACACGTTCCCAACACAAGCCCACGATTCTCACACGCGCCCAACACAAACCCACGACGCCCACGAAGGCACCACAACACCCCAAGGGACATGAAATTTTACCAAAAGGGCCAACAAGGACGAACAACAACCTTTTCCCATACTTTCGGCCAAAATGGGTGAAAAATGATTTGGAAATTTTGACATACCTTCACTCTTTTGATCATAACATTTTTTACAAAAAGTATTTTGAAGTGAGACAGGTGTCATTGGAAAGAAGACTTCCGGGGCTTCAATTTCAACACAAAACAACCTAATTTTGAGTGCGAATGAGGGAGATAACATCAAAACAAAATGTCCATGCGCAGCTAGTCCGCTCGAGCGGACTTCGGGTGCTCGAGCAAGCTACCACCCGAGAAAAACCCTAATTTTCTGTTCTTGAGTGTTCTAAGCCACCAAACTCTCAAACCCTCATAAACCACTATCTCAACCACAAATTAAAGCTTTCAAATACCTTCTCGACACCCTCGGATGTACCCAAACTCAAAACTAATGCAAAACCTCGAAAGGAACACCCAAAATATGATTCCATCCAACCGAAGTCAACACAAAACCCCTTTTCAAACCAAAACCCGAATTATCGAAACATAAAACAAGTTTTCATGCAATTTTAACCCGTAAAAACACCCACGATTACACGTAGCACTCTTATAGGACATGAGAGTCTAGGATTCTACCTCGTTGAGTCAAAAACTTGACGTCTCGATCCACGTGCAAAAATAAACTTTACCAAAATAAAATTCTGTCCGAATGAATGCATAGCCCTTGATGCCGATACCAATGATCTGCTGTTGGATCGTCAAAAACCAAGTTCCGGGCCCCCGAGAAGTTAGAGAGAAGGCAGAGAGAAAATAGAAAAAACTTAGTGAAGAAGTTTTGAAAATATCTTTTGAAAATATCTAACTCCAGATATTTATAGACCTTCAAAATATCTTTTTTGAAATTTTTCAAAATTCGCACCATAACATCCCACGGCCCCAGGAACCTGCCCCGCATGCATATCTAACCCCGATCATGCATCAAAAGCATATAAAAACATGCTATCACATAAACACAAAACGCGCGTTGAAAAACCCCAAAAAAGAAAAAGGGTCAGGGTCTCACAACTCTATCCCTCTTAAAGGAATTTCATCCCTGAAATTCAACTCAAGGTCTAAACAAAAAATAGTCGATCGCAATCGACACAGGCACATGAGATGGTTAGCCAAACCGTTCCTAGGATATAGTCAAACAAGGTCAAGCATCCTAAACAATGACCAACTATCTCAAAGACACGGGATCTACAACTCACCCCAACCTCACAACCTCACCAATCACTACCTCAACACAGCACACCACCCAAGGCATCCATCCTCAACTCCCAAACAGATGCAACAAGAAAATGCAATGATCCAACGTCGATAAGAACACTGGCTCAAAATCTGTACACTCAGAAGGTACCTCTGCACACTGAAGGCATAGCTGTATCATTCGGCATGACCGGTGCCTTCGAAGAACTGGGAGCTATGAGAGCATATGCTCTGGGTAATGTTGCCCTGGTCTACCCACCATAACTCGGCACTGTCGGCTGCCGCACCGACTGAACTTATGTACTCCCACCTGTCACCTGGGAAGTCTGAACTACAGGATACTGCTGTTTCTCCTGCACATACGAACCCTCTGGTGTGCCCACTGTACTCGGCGCACCCTCTCTCCGGGGATAATTCCCACAAATATGTCTGGACTATTCACACCCATAGCAAATTGGTGGTTCCCTCCTCTACGGCTGGACTGGAGCCAAACTCTGGGATGGTCTTGGCTGTAAGCAATCTGTCGCACGATGCCCCGGTTGCCTGCATCAAAAACAGGTCAACTCCCTCTTCTCTAGCCTCCCAAATGAAGCCACCACTGGTACTGATACAGGAAACTGCTGTCGATACAATCTCCCAGAACATGAACTCGGACCAGACAACCTCCGACGTTTGTCCCTATGCCCCTGAAAATTGGCACCTCCACCATCGTGCTGGATCCTACTCCATCTCCCCCTAACAACCTCACTAGCTGACTGATGGCACCCACCATCGCACGCAGCAACTCTATGCAATCACTCGATCCCTAGGAAGCATTTACAATCACAGCATCAGGGAAAGGCATATCCCCATGGCCCAAACCATGGCCACAGCCTCGACCACGGCCTCGCCCTCTTCTCGCGGACATCACGTCTATATGAAAGCAAACAACATATAAGATGCAGCATATAAACATGAACCTCATAACTGCTAACCACGTAAGCATGATAACACATAGCCACATTGGTTCATACTAAACAAACCCCACATACCGAGGAGAACCGACAATAATGACGCATCAATCTGGATAACCTACTCAGATTCCCAGCTAAAAATCACGTCAACTAAACGCGTTTTTAACTTGGCTCCCATGTTTGTTAATCCAAACGCCCAAAGGCAGGACTAATCAATCCCACAGTTCAACCCCTATGCTCACATATACACATCATTCACATATACCCGCATGCTGTCACGTTCATGTTATCAAAACATCTAAACACATGCAGTTAAGTACACGCAATAAACATCACACGGGATACACCCTCTTCCCACATCTCTTAGGTATTCAAACCCAGAGCTCTGATACCAATCTGTCACGCCCCAAACTCCGGGTCATGTGAGACACCCACAAGCAACCAACAAGGCACCCAACCTGAGAATACACTCTCAATAATAAACATACATGCATTGCATATAATCGCCAAACGACTTACATTACACGGCACCAATATCGAAAAACATGTTATAGCATACATGTTCAAAACGAGTAAAAAAGGAAGACTACAAATCTTTTGCCCTTCCAGCAACCCCAGCTCAACCTACGTGACCGGTACCTGAAAAAAATTAAATCCCATACCGTGAGCCAAAACTCAGCAGAAACTAGACAAGCATGAAGTATAAGCTAAACATGCTAGAAAATTGAGGTACAGTTTTAGACTCTCTTTCAAGCCTTAAAAACAGTTTGAAAATAGTTTTAGGTCACGACTCATCAGAGCCAGCAAAATAGTTTGATAACACGACTCTCACGAGTCCCAAAGATAACAGATATATATGTATGCAACACATGTACCACGCCCAACGCACTATGAGCAACACACCCAACGCACGCAACCCATGCAACACACTCAAGGGTAACATCTATAAACTCATGCCCATTACCTTAGTCTTGAACTACTTAAGGCCTGCTAGGTAATGACAAGTTCTATACGGAGTTAAGACAATGTATACCACTCACGGGGGTAACGGGCGCTTTTACGGATTTCCATGACCGATGGCCAAGCTCCCAAACCATGTACCTGCTTCTTTACGGATTGCCACGACCAATGGACGAAGCAAATCCAAATCACGTTTACGGGAATTAATCCGAGGGACCGTAGCAAACCCACTCTAAGCACGTTTTAGGACTTTCACCAAGGAGCAATGTAAGCCCAACTCATCATACTCACACACACGTCTTTAGGACCACGTTTTCGTCCTTCAGACACACACCCACATCGTCAAGACCACGTTTTTGTCCTTTAGATACTCACGCACGCACACACACATGTATGCATTATTAATTAGGGTTAACATATATCGGATCACGTTTCCATCCATCGTTAGCCAGGGCTAACATTCACAACAATATCTTCCTTCTTACATCATGCATAAATAAAACTAACTCAAAAATGAATAAAATCACAAGTTTTTCATCCTTAAAATCATGCATATCATCCTCACAGACATCATACCATAGTTAAGGGAAAGCAGTAAGTAAACAGTACTACATCGCATATATAAAAGGGTTCTAATCCATCCACATGGAGATCTACAAGCATGTAACAACATATAACCCTCACATCATGACGCCACCTGTCACATAACCGACATCCACTCACATGGACAGCCAACAACCCACAGAACCAAAACCTAACCTGAAGGTCAACACCACCCACGCGCTCGAGCGGTCCCCTACCGACATAGCACACTGCCACAACCCCGCTTGAGCGCACAATCACCGCTCGACCAGTCCCCAATCGACATACATCTCTGCCACCAGCCCGCTCAAGCGCACAACCACTGCTCGAGCGGTCAACACTGGGAAGAAACCCCAACCAAGAAGCAAACCAAATCCCCACATGCAACAATGCACTAACCACCTCAAACACAATCGCGCACCAAAACCCGCATCTAACTATGCACGTTATCCCCGAGGACGGCACCTACCAAACACCCGAGGCCACAACACGACCCCCGAAGCCACAACACAACCAATAGAACACCAAAAGGAATCCAAGGGTCCAACTACTAAACAACAAAACACAAACAAACTCGTAAGGCCCTGAGACGACTAACACAGGCTCCCACACCCTTAACATGGCAAACACAGACCCACACATGTCCTACACAACCCACGATGCCCTCAAGCGCCCAACACGAGCCCATGACGTCCACACGCGCCCAACACAAGCCCACGACCCCCACACGCGCCCAACACAAACCCACGACGCCTACAAATGCACCATAACACCCCAAGGGACATGGAATTTGATCAAAAGGGCCAACAAGGATGAACAACAACCTTTTCCCATACATTCGGCCAAAAACTGGTGAAAATGATTTGAAAATTTTGACATACCTTCACTCTTTTGATCTTAAATTTTTTTACAAAAAGAATTTTGAAGTGAGACAAGTGTCATGGGAAAAAAGTCTTCTGAGGCTTCAATTTGAGCACAAAAACGACCTAATTTTGAGTCCGAATGAGGGAGATAACATCAAAACAAAATGCCCCTACGCAACAGGTCCGCTCGAGCAGACTTCGGGCGCTCGAGCGAGCTACCACTTGAGAAAAACCCAGATTTTCTGTTCTTGAGTGTTCTAAGCCCCCAAACTCTCAAACCCTCATAAACCACTATCTCAACCACAAATTGAAGCTTTCAAACACCTTCTCGACACCCTCGGATATACCCAAACTCAAAACTAACGCTAAACCCCGAAAGGAACACCCAAAATATGATTCTATCCAACCGAAATCAACACAAAACCCCTTTTCAAACCGAAACCCGAATTATCAAAATATAAAACGAGTTTTCATGCAATTTTAAACCGTAAAAACACCCACGATTACACGTAGCACTCTTATAAGACATGAGAGTCTAGGATCCTACCTCGTTGAATTAAAAACTCGACGTCTCGATCCACGTGCAAAAATAAACTTTATCGGAATAAAATTCTATCCGGATGAATGCGTAGCCCTTGATGCCGATACCAAGGATCTGCTGTTGGATCGTCGAAAATCGAGTCTCGGGCCCCCGAGAAATTAGAGAAAAGGCAGAGAAAAAATGGAGGAAACTTAATAGAGAAGTTTTGAAAATATCTTTTGAAAATATCTAACTCTAGATATTTATAGGTCTCCAAAATATCTTTTTTTAAAATTTTTAAAAATTCGCACCGTGACATATCACGGCCCCG
Source organism: Heliamphora exappendiculata (assembly GCA_034768845.1). Classification (NCBI taxonomy): domain Eukaryota; kingdom Viridiplantae; phylum Streptophyta; class Magnoliopsida; order Ericales; family Sarraceniaceae; genus Heliamphora; species Heliamphora exappendiculata. The sequence goes on from JAOTRH010464536.1 coordinate 19,475, forward strand.
GGAACCTGCACCGCGTGCATATCTAACGCCGATCATGCATCAAAAGCATATAAAAGCATGCTATCACGTAAACACAAAACGCGCGTCGAAAAACGCTGAAAAAGAAAATGGGTCAGGGTCTCACAAATTTGATGCGTGTATGATGATATGTGTTGAATTTTATGTAAGTCACATGAAAACCTTAAGATTTGAAGAGAGTCACTAAAACCCTAATTAACTCATAAGTTATTCGATTCGGTTTTAACTTAACCTAGATGGAAGGATGAAATTGGGGGATGTAATGGGAGCTAAGAACTATTTAACTTAGTAGTTTAACTTAGTAGTTTAAAGTTCTGGGATTCAACTAACATATTAACTGAGTAGTTTAATACCTTGTTTCATTGTTGTGTTGTGCTTTGGTCTCAATTTTCTTGTGATCGTGGGGTAAAAATTGATTTTATCTTGTTCTTTAACTCCGAAGGCAATAAGTTATTTGATCTTTATATGATTGCAGACAATCTCTGCACTGCTCATGAAGAACTGGTTGTATCATAAAGCTTCATGTTCTTTAGTTTTCAGTTTGTATAGTGTATTTTAAAACTCCATTTCATGTTGTAGATTTTTTAAGCCACATTATAGTTTCTTTTCTAGTATGTTTGTCATTTATTATTGGTTAGAATTGACGTGATGTTTTATTTTTATAATTCTTGCATGTTAACAAAGATAATTTCATGGCATCTTGTGTGTTGGCTTATTTTTGTCACTCTACTTTGCATTCTTTTCAAGCCTTGGTTCCCATCTTTCACAAAAGGAATGGCAAGTGTACATTTGTTTCTATACCACGGAATATCAATTATCAATTGTTGTGTGTTGTTTTTTCTTTGATTTTTTTATAGTTGATCCAAAAAAAAAGTTGTAGAAATATTTAGCATTGTTGGGATTACTGTAGTTAAGCTTATAACATGAAAAAGAGAATGGTGTGCAGAGATTATTAAAAGAAGTTTTAAAGGTGTTGGATGGAATCAGTTTGTGGTTGATCATGATTTCAAACAAGAGAACATATTGGTTTTTTGAAATTTCAGTATTTGAGATTCAAGTTTTGGTGTTTGGTCTTACTACTTGCCGAGTATAAGTATGTCTTTTATCAGTACTTGGTATTGAATGGTATTATTATGGTGGATTGAGTGTCTTTATCAATACTTTTATTTTGTGATTTTGTATCTAATGATTGATTTCCCTTGTTCTTATTTTTGTTGATTTATTTAATTTATAAAGTATGTAGTTTAGATATAAATCAAATGGTATATGATTTTTTTAGATACATTACTCGATGTTGAAAATGAAAATGCTAGCCATACCAATGGTCATTCACTAGCTAATGGATTACTTTCTTAAAACTACTGTCCATTAATCCCTTTAAATCACTGCCCTATCAGGTTTTATTCTCCAGTAAGTTTTTTAATTAAGTTTTTCTTTTCACCTCTGAATTCTAACATCTCTTGTATATTTTCTATTTTACATCATCAATGTTACTTTATATTGGTCATTTATCATAAAAAAAATATTTAGTAAGAATGGAACACATGGACAATGTAATTTTTTATTTTGCCCTCACAGTTGCCACAAAGTATATTAATTTGTATCAAAACCTTCAGATATTACATCTTGTATGCTATTTGCTTTATTATAATTTTTTTTGCACTCTATTATAACACTCTTTTTATTTGTCGAAAAACAAATTAATATACTTTGTGGGGTTCACATAATCTAATAATTTGGTAAGAATATAGTTAATAAATTAAGACATGTAATCTAATAAAATATGGGTTAATAATTGAGTGGATGACTTAATTGTATGTTTATGGACTTTTGTATACGGACTATGGTTTAGATTGTAGTAATGTTTTATTTCATAGAAATTAAACTACTTGGTAGTTTTTAATCTTACTAATATTGAGTATGACCCTTGGATTGTGGGGTATCAAATTTGGATAAATTTGTAAGATAATTTTAAGGAATCGGATAAACGTTGAGATTAGATTAATTAGTCATTTGTTAAAGCAAAGGTTGTTATTTTCCGAATATAATCAAAATTGGAGAATTGTGGTTATGCATTAGAACAAAATTGTGTGTTTTAAGTGGAATGATTTAAAATATCAAACCCCTTTATACACTATGGTATAATTGTGTCGTGTGTTAAATGAGAAGGATCCCAATAGTTGGTTGGATTCATGGGTAAATGATTTGTTAATACATGAATGATGTGATATAATTGAATTATCAAAGTGTTGTCAGGGCCGTGTAACGTGTTAGTTTGAAATAGTGAATTAAAGTCATGGTGAAATTGAAAAACTTGGAGGAGTTATAAAGTTTTAATCCTCTCGTGGTTTAATTATTTGAATTGTATAGTAAAATGATTTTGGGCTCATTAAAATGGAGTTTATGAATATCAATGTGAACCGTGTAATATGAAGAATGATGGGTTATAATGGGAATCATGGCTAAATGGTAATGATGTAAAAATGAATTAGCAATGAATCCTTGATAAGTATTGGGAAACATGGTTTGAGACATGATAATGGATTGAAATAATGGGATAATATGATGACTAAAGATGATGATTTGAGAAATTATATTGTGAACATGGTTTGGGATTAATAAATGGTATGGCTCATGGATATTATAATGAGTATTGATTAACAGTTTAAAATTGAATTGAGGAGATGGACTCCCGATTTAATTTTCTTTGGGATTGATATAACTATTAAAAAAATTGAGAATAATTATTTAGTGTATAGTAGCGGTTGGATTTGTGAACTGAGATTCAGTCAGTGCCTATGGATATCTTGTAGTTTAGTTTGGCAGGTTTATAGATAAATTTGGGATAGTTTGAAAAAAAGGAGAAACTCTGCCGAAATTTATAAATTTTATACTTAGATTAATTTTATAAATATAATTTGTGAGAATTTGACTTAATTCTTCAATTGTATTTGCAGATTGGATATGCATTGAATTGGTGAGAATTATTATGGACAAAATATATTGGTATTGAGATTTGGTAACTTTTGTTTTATTTTATCCAACAATTATATGAATTTGGAGATTAGATATGCATTAAGCTTGTGGGGATTATTTTGGACAAACATATATTGATTTTGAGATTTGGTAGCTTTTGTTTTATTTTATTGGATATTGATATGAATTTGTATTTATTTTCAGCTGGTTATAGTATTGAATGTACTTTAATTAGTTTGTAAGACATGTTTTATTTTTTATTATATAATTGTCAGGTTGGATTACTTGTGTTTACAATTCTAAATATTATTGAATAATTAATTTAGATATATTATTAGTTGAACAGGTAATTTTATGAATGTACAAATTTGAAAGTATTTTGTATTATACAGGTTAAATGGTTAAACAGGTATAAAAAATTTTAAAAAGTACAATTCACGACAAAATAGACCACAAATGAACGACAAAATTAATAGTTTATTTTTGTCTCAAAAAATATTTTTTAATTCCAACTTGTACTATTCGCGATGGTTTTTTTTGTTACCAAATATAACCTTTTGCAACAAAAATATGTTTTTCTGTCGCAAATTACAACTTTCTCTTACGAAAAAGATTCATCGTTAAAACTTTGCGACAATGATTTTTCGTCGCTAATATTATAATTCGCGACGAATTATTTTGTTGTCTTAAATTTCTAATTCGGAACGATAATTGTTGTCTAACGATGAAAATTATTCGTCGTTAATACTATCATTTGCAACGAACTTATTTGTCGCCATAAATTTCTATTCAAAATTAGATAATTTTTAACGACGAATTCGTACATAGGTGACAAGTTTCTTCTTGAATCGCGACGAATATTTTCGTCGCTATGTTTTTTATTAGGTGACAAAATAATAATTTCGTCGCGAATAGGAATTTGCGACGTGGCTATGGCGACGAAATGAGCAACGAAACGTTTTTGTCTTCATTGGTTTTAGCGACAAAATTACCACTTTTGGAGACGAATTGATTTTGTTTTTAAGGCACCAATTTCTTGTAGTGTTTTTATAAGAATCTTTATGAGTAATGTATGTATATCATTTCTTAATATTATGCATGGATGTTTGATATTCTGTATAGTATTTAATCTGGTGTGTGGAGTACGGCTTGCACACAAAACTTTAGATTTTATATTCTTGCAGAATATAAGTTTTATATTCATAGTTTAGATAGAAATAGATATACCATCGGTACGACTATAGCACAGAGTTTTAATTGGCAAATCTTGGTTACGGGGAACAGATAATAGCGTCGTCTATTTCTCCGACTCTTTGTGCTAGTACAATTTGTGTATTAAACAGGACATTTGAAGTAATTAATTTTATACTTATTATATAAATTAATTCACACTCCAAGGTTATTATGAATAGTCCTTATCCTCTTAATCCTAAAATAATTATTGATTTGCGTATATTTAATATTCGTTGTTTTGATTTATTAGAGGGTGCGATCTTATATTGGACTTTATTCCCAGTGAATTGGATAGTGGTATTATATATATGAAAAATATTAATTATTGACGCAATTCACGTCCAAAAAAATCAGGATTGACGATACCTCTTTAAGGAAGCTTATAAGTTTTGACCAGGTCAAACCCTGCAGGTGGATTTGATTATTCGGCGGTCAAATAAGTTAAGCAGAAGGGTTTAAGGAATATCAAGATGCCGATTAAATTAAATTGTCAGTAATTAAATTTAATTGGCGGGTATCAAAAATCTTAACGCGGGGAGAAATTGTAAGCATTTAATAACATGAGCTCAATGCTATAAGGTCTTGAGATTATAGGTCATGGTGCAATTATAGTTCTTTAGTGGTGTGAACTATAATTTAGTATTTTATAGAAATTGCAGAAACCGCTGTTGTCTTTCCATAATTGTAGAAACCGCTGGTAGGTGTCTGTGTTATACTGGAAGTATTACTCATAATTACTTCACAGGCCCCTGTTGTAGCCCTATATAAATGCGGGTAGACTGAACCAGTTTCAGAATATATCATAATTTGTCTTTCAAGACTAAATATATCTGGGTTCTGCCTGTACGAGTTCTCGACAGTCCGTAACCCACACTACGTTCGAGAATCGCGTAAGGAAATACAATAAAAAATCTGACAAAAGCTTCAACTCGGAATCAAAATCATAGTTGAAGAATCGATTGACAAAAGGTGTGAGGCCCAGACCCATTTTCCTTTTTGGCATTTTTGGACGCGCGTTATGTGTTTTTGTTGCAGCATGTTTTACTATTTTTGATGTATGATCGGGCTTAGATATGCATGCGAGGTAGGTTCCCGGGATCGTGGGCCATTGTGGCGCGATTATCGAAAAATTTCAAAAAAATTTATTTTGGAGACCTATAAATATCTGGAGTTAGATATTTTCATAAAAATATTTTTCAAAACTTCTCCAGTAAGTTTTCCGTTTTCTCTCTGCCTTCTCTCTAAGTTCTCGGGAGCCCGGGGCTCAGTTTTCAACGATCCAACAGTGGATCCTTGCTTTTGGCGTCGTGGGCTACGCAACCATCCGGTCAGCATTTGATTCTGGCAAAGCTTGATTTTGCACGTGGTTCGAAGCGTCGAGTTTTCAACTCGCCAAGGTAGGATTCTAGATCCTACTGCTATAAAAGGGTGCTATGAGTAAACGTGGGTGTTTTTAACTGGTAGATTGCTGTAGATCTGCGTTTGTTTCAATATTGGGTTTTGGGCTTAAAACCAGTGTTTAGGTGATTTCTGTGGATGAAATCGGGTGTCGAGAGTTTCTTTTGTGGTCTCGGTGTTAGGCCTAGGCATGTGGGTGTTTGCAGTTGTTGATTTGGAGTTTGGAGGCTTCGAATCGGGGTTTAGATGTAGAAACCCGTAGCTCGGAATCAGGTTTCGCCGAGGTTCGGTCGACTGAATCATGGGGTTCGATCGACTGAAGTTTGGATCTTGGGTTCGGTAGACTGAACCGAGGGGTTCGGTCAACTGAACCGTGTGTTTTGGCATTTTGTGGTTTTCCAGTAGAGTGTTCGGTCGACTGAACCTCTAGGCTGTGTTTTGAGGTTCGGTGGTTGGATTTTAGTTTTCGATTGGTGTCCTATGATATTCAATTGATTAATTTATGGGAATTAGTTGATTCAAATACCTGTGGAATCCTTTTGGGGTTTGGTTGGTTGTGTGGTGGTTTCGGGGCTCATGTCGTGGCCTCGGGTGCGTTTGGGTATTGCCCTCGTGGGTGACGTGCATGGTTGGTACGGCTTGTTGATGCACGGTTAGGTGCGTGGTTTGATGTTGGGTTTGTGTTGGCGCGGGTGAGCGTCGTGGGTCTGTGATGGCTGTGTTGGGAGTGTTTAGGCCAGTGGTGGTCGTGTGGGTTGTCCCGTGAATGGATGTTGGTTTTGACAGGTGATGTCGTGATGTGGTTTTATATGGTTATGTGCATTTTTAACTCTGTTTATTTATGTACGAAATATGTAAGTGAATATGGTGATATTGTTATGTGTAACGTGATTTATGCTTTAAAACCTAGAGTTTTATAAGCATGTGACGTGGTTTGTGGACGTCGTGTTGATACATGGTTATATGCTTTAAATCCTGGTTTTGGTTTGCATATGTGTATGATATGGATTAGAAGAATCTGTGATCCAGTAGATGTAAATCATGATTGATGATGCACGTGTGCGTGTATGGGTGTATGAGGTAGGCTGCGAAAGCCGGTGTGTGTATTCGGGGGCTGCGGTCCTACGGAAAGAGTTCGCTAAGATATGTGTTGCATGGGTTGCATGCGTGGTGTGGGTGTGTGTGCGATATCTAACGGATTGAAACGAGATCCTGATGAGGCACGGGTGTGGGTGTGTGTGCGTGCGATATCGGACGGATTGAAACGAGATCCTGATGAGGCACGGTGTGGGTGTGTGCGATATTTGAAGGCTAAAACGAGATCCTGAAGAGGCACGTGTTCATGGATTGTATGTATTGCATTTTGTGACGGATAGACCAATTTTTTTAAAACTCTATTATCGGCCGACGGAAGTCAAAATACTGTATTAACGGCCTGCGGGAGTCGTAATACTTAAATCATTTTCAGGGCTCAAATGAGTCAAAAAATAGTTTTTATCCTCGTTTTTCGTTTCATGTGAAAATAGTTTTCTGGCTCTGGTGAGTCGTGATCTAAAATGATTTTCAAATTGTTTTATTGGCTTGAAAGATAGTCGAAAACTACACTTCGTTTATCGAGCATGTTTAGCTTATATTGCATGTGTTATTTAGAATCTGCTGATCTTTGGCTCACGGTGTGGGATTTTCTTTTCTTCAGGAACCGGTCCCGCAGGTTGATCAGGAGGTGCTGGAGAGGTGGAAGAGCTGTAGTCTTCCCTTTTTGTTCTTTTGTTACATATATGTTATAACATGTTTTCGGGCGTTAGTGCCGTGTAATGTTGTCGTTTGGCGTTTATATACACTGCATGTATGATTTATTTTGAGAGTGTATTCTCGGGTTTGGTGTATGTTTGGTTGTTTATGGGTGTTTCACGTGGCTCAGAGTATGGGGGCGTGACAAAAGATATTCCTCTAAATTAACTTTAGTTGCACGGGTTTTATTTTGATCGTTCGATGTCAAAAGTTTTATCTGGAATTCGTTTCGGCATTCGTCCGTCCAATTAATTTTTTTCAGATAATCGTTTGTAAAAATAAAAATCTCAGCAGTTTTGCCTCCAATACCCGGTCTAATACTGAAGGTATCGAACCAAACCAATTTCGTGTCGACATACCTGAGTTCTTGAAACGTCTCAAGCAAAGCGATTAAGGTGTCAACTATACTTCAATGGTGTTGACGCACTTAAGTTTATCAAGCGGGCTTTACCTTAAGGTGTCGACACAAAACATTATATTCAAGAACAATAAGTGTCACCTCATTTGGCACAATGTGTCAGCACAAATGGCATAAAGTGTCGACTCATTTGACATGCTTTTTTAGAAATATTTAAATATAATCTTTTTACATCTTTTAAATAAAAAATATAAATAATAAAATCATCAATATCTAGTTAAAATGCCCGTAGATTAACAATAAGATATATAAACAAATAGTTGTGAATTTTAAGGTGACTTAAAGTCAAAAGGTAATATGACAATAAATTTTCGCTTAAAGTAATATTAAGGCAAAAGACAATAAGTCAATAAGTTAAAAAAATTTAAGTCAAAAAGAAATTATTATAATTTTTTTTATTTTTAAATAATTTTATATTAAATATAGATCTTGTTTGATAGATATTGACGAATAGGTTTTAAAAATACCCGAACTACGTTATGGCCTGATTCTACTTTATTAGAATACGTAGGCAGCTTCTTTAAAGAAGTCCGGCCACATTTTTTTTGCTTTTAACCATCTTTGAATCTAAGTAAGACCAATGCAAATTAATTTCTGAATTTTAATAATAAACTCATTAAAACTTT
>JAOTRH010464547.1:1258-27934 GCA_034768845.1 Heliamphora exappendiculata
ATATATATATATATATATATTTGAAATATTCAAAATTAGCTTTTTTTTTTAATTTTATAAAAGATTTAGTTCCATAATTTTTATTTTAAAAAATTTATTTCTATCAAATTTGAAATAATTATATTATGGCCTGTTTGTTTATTAGCAAATAAGCAAAAATATGAATAAGTAATTTTGTTCGGCTCAATTGGCTTATTTATTTCGTTTGGAGGATACTTGTTTATTTACTTATTTGTTTATTATGGCTTATTTGACTCTTTTTTTTATTATTTTCACTTATTTTGGCTTATTTAATTTATTTGCTTATTTGTTTATTGACTTAAATCTTACTTATTTGTCAAGTCAAACAAAATTGCCTACTTAGTTATTTATAAGTCAAATAAATTAATAAGCCATTTATCTAAATGTGGCATGTCTAATTTGTTTTTATTTAAGAGTTAATCTTTTTCGATTTGTACAAGCGAAAAAATTCAAGTGGTACATTTATCAAGTCATTATAACTGTTAAGAATGAAAAGTGATACATTTTTATTTAAATAATGTCTCAGTTTTATGAATTGATAAATGTATAACTTATTACGTGAAACTAAAATTGTGAAAAAATTACTATAAAATTAAAATTCTATTATCAGATAATAATACGAGAAATATAATAATTTGTGGTAAGAAATTCAGAATCCCTTTAAGCTGTTTGACACTCTCTCTATTTCTCTTTCTCTCTCCCTCATTATATATATCGAAAAGAATAGATTAATCTGGAATCCCGCATCACTAACAACCCAAATGAAGGATTTTTGACTAATTTTTTGGAGGTTAATTTCGTCATTTACTTTTGAGGGCTTAATTAAATTCCAGTCAATGTTTGGTAAAATAAAAATAAAATAAAAATAAAAACAAAAAAATTCATAAAATGTTTAAGAATTACATCAATTGAAAATAAATTAAAAATAAATAAATTAAAGTGACTTGTGCACATCCATTTTTTCCAACAAAAGAATCTCGATTTTAATACACACAAACCTACGAAACCATCAACATTCAAAGCAACGTCAAATTTTGGATTTTTTTATTGAAAAAATCTTAAAATATTTAGGTCATTTTGACTGATTTTTTGAAAATTAATTTTGCCATTTACTTTTGGAGGCTTAATTAAATCTCAGTCAATGTATTGTAAGATAAGAAAATATAAAATTAAGAATAAAAAAATTCATAAAATATTAAGAGTTAAATTAATTAAAAATAAATTAAAAAAATAAATTAAAGTGACTTATACACATCTATTTTTTTTAACAAAAAAATATCAATTTCAATCCACACAAACCTAAGCAACCATCAACATTCAAAGCTGCGCTAGATTTCGGTTATTTTTTTTAAAAAGAAAATCCCAAGATGTTTGGGCTAGCTTAAGTGTATTTTTACTGATTTTTTCGGGATTAATTTCACAATTCACTTTTGGGGGATTAATTAAATCTCTGTCAGTGTTAAGATAAGAAAAAATAAAATTAAAAATAAAAAAAATCATAAAATATTAAGAGTTACATCAATTAAAAATAAATTTTAAAAAAATAAATTAAAATAACTTGTACACATCCAATTTTTTCAACAAAAGAATTTCGATTTTAATACACACAAACCTAAGCAACTATAAACATTTGCGTCAGATTTTGGGTTTTATTTAAAAAAAATCTTAGGATGTTTGGGTTAGCTTAGGTGTATTATGACTGAGTTTTTGGATATTAATTCTGCCATTCATGTTTTGGGACTTAATTAAATCCCAATCAATATGTGGTAAGATAAATAAAATTAAATTAAAAATAAAAAAAATCATAAAATGTTAAGATTTACATTAATTAAAAATAAATTTAATAAAAATAAATTAAAATAGCTTGCATACATTTATGTTTTTCCTACAAATGAATCTCGATTTCATTACACAAACATAAGCAAGCATCAACATTCAAAGCTGCGTCAGATTACAAGTTTTTTTATTTTTTTTAAAAAAATCTTATAATATTTGGGTTAACTTACACGTATTTTGACTGATTAATTTTGCCATTCATTGCTGGGGGCTTAATTAAATCCCAAGTCATTGGTTGGTAAAATAAAATAAAATAAAATAAAATTAGTAATAAAAAAATTTATAAAATATTAAAAGTTACATCAATTAAAAATAACTTTAAAAAAATTTAATTAAAGTGACTTGTGCGCATTCATTTTTTTCTAACAAAAGAATCTCGATTTCAATACACACAAACCCAACATTCAAAGTTGCCTCAGATTTTTTAGTTTTTTTTTTTAAAAAAAATCTTAAGATATTTGTGCTAACTTACGTGTATTTTAATTAATTTTTTAAAAATTAATTCTGCCATTCACTTTTGAAAGTTTAATTAAATCTCAATTAATGTGTGGTAAGATAAAAAAAATAAAATTAAGAACTAAAAAATTCATAAAATGTTATGAATTACGTCAATCGAAAATAAATTAACAGAAAAAAATTAAAATCACTTGTAAACATTCACTTTTCTCCAACAAAAGAATCTCAATTTCAATACACACAAACCTATGCAACCATCAACATTCAAAGCTGCCTCAGATTTTGGATTTTTTTTTTTAAATCCCAAGATATTTGGGCTAGCTTATGTGAATTTTGACTGATTTTTTGGGATTAATTTCTCTATTCAATTTTGGGGGCTTAATTAAACCACACTCAGTGTGTGGTAAAATAAGAAAAAATAAAATTTAAATTTTTTTTATAAAATATTAAAAATTACATTAATTAAAAATAAATTGGGCAAAAATAGATTAAAGTGACTTGTACACATATAATGCAGCTCAATTGATGCAATAGTAATAAAAAATAACAAGATCATAAGTAATAAAAATATTTTTTTAAAAAATAAATCTAATATTAAAACAAGATGTAAAATAATAAAAACTAGTTAAATATATAACCCTTACTAGAATAGAAACACGTTATTATGAGTTTAAAAATATGACCAAGTGTGAGTGTTGAGGAACAATATCTTGTTTTGTTTTAAATGGGTATGACTCTCGAATATATTTTTATAATTTGATTCATTCACTATGTAGAGCACGTCGAGTTTATTATTTATGTAAAAAATAAAATTAATCGAATATATGTAACTATGTGATTTGAAATTCTTTGTTTAAATATTGTTAAAATTTATATTTATAATTTATTTATTGAAGAACAAATAATAAATATATAATTTTTATAAAAATATATCTTGGAGTTGTGTCTATGAACGGAGTAAATATTCAATACTCTTGGAGCAAATTTAAGTGGTGCTTCAATTTCATAATTATTGGTATGTTTAGTGAGCTTTATAACTTTTTTATTATAATTTTATTCAATATGTGAAGATATGTCATTTAATAATTTATATATAATATTACTCCAAGTGCATTAAATAATTATTCCTACAAATGGCAAAGCAGCATGCTCCCCTTCAGCACCAAATTCTTAAAAACATCATTTATTTAGTTTTTAATTCCTACTAAAGATTAGTTGGTATGGCTCTTTCACACATAATTATGGCAATATGTTGGTATGGCTCATTCACACATAATTATGGCAATATGATATTGTGGTAGCATTGTTATTATTAAAATTAATAATTTATTATAAAAATTATGAATATTTAATAAAAAATATAATTTATAGTTAAAATATGAGAAAAAATTATTATATATTATAACAAAAATTATGAATATTTTAAAAAATTTATAATTTATAATTAAAATTAATAATAAAAAACTAAAAACTGCTGCTAACAACTTTTCCAAACGCTCCGTATTCCATAAATTACATGGAAAGGTTCCAAATCAACCTTGGACTGTCGTTCTCAGATTTTGGTTTTAGTTGTCTCTTATCTTCCCGAACTCCGAACACCGAACCCCACCTCCCAACCAATGAACCAAACCATGCCACGTGCGGGCAATTCCAAAAAAATAATATCATAATTTTACTTACAATTTAAAATAGATGAATCAAAGTTATTTAAGTACCTAAGTTTCATACATTCAAAGTAAATTTTTTCTATTCATTTCAAATTCTCAATAAAATTCTATAATCATAATATGGGTATTTATCCTTTTTTAAAGCACAGCAACACAACAGTTTCAAAAAGTAGTTCTAAGATTTTACCCAGAATTTAAAATAAATAAATTAGATTTATTTAGAGGCGCGGATCTCACACACTCAATTAAATTCGATCCATTTATTTCAAACTATGGATAAAATTATAGAATTATGTTTTAAGTATCCATCATTTCTGAAATATAAAGAGAAAAAAACAAAGAGGCGACGAGCCTGCGCTGACCAAACTCAGAACATGTATGCTGTGAGTTTAATTTGTATCTTAATTTGGATTTGATAATTTAATTAAAATTGTTCATTATTTTATATTTAATAGGTAGTTAATTTATGTAAAAGATTAGGTTAATCGGACATTAATAGTCACATAATCGGTGCATATTTATCTTATATTTTATTCTTAAAATCTAATAAATTGGTTATTTTATTTGAAAATAAATATGCTTCAATTATATGAATTATAACAATGCCCGTTTGACCTGATTTTTCATAAGAATTACCTGCGCAATTAACTCAAAATAATAAACAATTTCAATTGAATTATAAAATTTCAATTAAAATGTAAATTAAACTCACAGCACATGCTGTGACCCAACTAACAGCAGCGTCCCCTCCTCTGAGAAAAAAAAGATAGATCTTTGGTAATACTTTTCTGCATGTTGAGGTGTTTTGCAAAATTTCTGCTATTAATTCTTAGCTTCACACTATTAATTTTAATAATAAATTATAATTTTTTTTTTAAACACTCATAATTTATACTACAAGTTATAATTATTTTTTCTTTTATTTCAGTTACAAACTAATACATTTATCAAAATACTCACAACTTCTAGTATAAATTACAATCTAAAAAGTTATTAATTTCAACAATCTCAAACAATCCAAACATCTCATGTTGGTAGAAAAACAGAAAAGAAGTCCGGTAGCTAGAATTAGGTTGGTCTTCGATTGTGCGAGAAGGAAAATAGAAAAGATGTCGCGGCTGCAGCCAAATTGCCGGGAAATTACACCTTAAAGTCGAGCGCCTTCGGCAACATTTCCACCAGACTCACTCTTGTTTATATGTGTGACTGTGCAATTGAATAAAGTTGGTAAAAGCAACGTCTTAGAAAATTGTTGCCACCAGCTTGTTCCTTTCTTCTTGACCACAAACTGTGTCGGGTTGCATATCCTGTGATCAAAAAAAAAAAAAAAAAAAAATCCAAAAAAATTTAAACGAAAATGTAACTTTTAGGCCCTGTTTGATATCGTTTATGTTTTTTGTTTAAATTTTTTTTTTTTGTAAACTATAACTAAAACTATGTTTGAGTAATTATTTTTGTTTTCAAAAAGCTATAAATATTTTTCAAAATCTACTAAATTATTACAAACAGAAAAAATATATTTTCACTTGTTTTGTAAACAAATTTTCAGTCTATTTTTCTTCTTCCACTACTACTACAAGAAAAAACACTTTCGGCGACCACTTTTCCCGACGAAAACAAAAATTACCGTGCAAAATCTACTTTTGCCGATGAAGTACCAAATTTTATCACCGAATGACTGTCATCTTTTCACGACAAACCAAGTTGTCGCACAAAATATTCATTCAAAATTTAAATCCATTCTCTATCGTAAAAATATTCATTCATTCGCATCATTCTTTGTAGCAAAATATTCATATTATCTAGTGATGTACAGATAAATATTAAAAAGATGCACATTTAATAAATACAAATCAAAATGTATTAATATGTGCACAAAATATGCACTTTAAAATAATATTGAGTTTTAGTCAAAAAAAACATATATATAACTAAAATAAATACAAGTCTAATAAATAGATTAAAAACTACGTTACATTAGCCACTCCATCCCTCGGTCACTTAGTCTGATTTCTTATCTAACACTAACGATTACAATTAGTTTGAACATAATAATACGAAGTATAAAATTTATACACGTATATATTATACATGTATTAATAAAATTAAGTTAGAATATACATTACAATTTCAAAATAACATTTCAGTCAATAGCTTCTCCAATTGTATTAACACTTTGACGAGTTTTCTTTAAAATAGGCATGAAACTTCCTTACTTTTTGAACAGAACTTTTGCAATAATCTAGATTAAATGCTACTTCGTATAGCTCTCACAATGCATCAATAGTAATCAAAAGAGTACCCTCGGCCAAATTGTATTTTAAAATACCAGAATAAAACAAGTAAACCTATGTTTCAACCTAGAATTAAGAATGACGTATTAACATCTAAGTTATATAGTTTATGAGAGAACATTTGAAATAATTCATATTAAGAGCATTAATTACCAACTTACTTTACATGACAAGATTTGTAATTTATTTAAATAGAAGTTGATTGAAATCATTTAAGTATACAAATTCAAATGGTATGTTATGAAGATAAGTTTCAATGGTAAGTGTAAATAATAATAAAATTTCATCCACAGGAACCTAAACTAGGTATAAAAAATTAGAGAAGATAATAAATTTACATGGTTCGATTAATATTGACTTACGTCTACCATATAAGAAGAAAAGTGATCTTAATCATGGATTGTAGTATTACTGAATTAGTATATAAATACCCAATACATGCTATCAATATAAAAAATAATTCTATAACATAGCAATCTGTTCAGATTTAAACACTAGTCCTCAAACGTAAATAGAAGAAAAAAAAATTCACATAAAAAAAAGTACAAAATAATCAACACCGAAAATATACGTTGTTCGGTCTACACCGGCCTACGCCCACAAACAAGAGACCCAATACTTCTGAAAATTATGATTATTAGGTGATTTGAAAAAGAACTGTTATTAATCATTACTTGCCAAGTTATATTATTCTATTATAGATTAGATTTGTTTTATTTACAAAAATGTCAACTAATTTTTTTTAATATTGAGCATATGAAATGTAGAAAAAAAAAAAGAGTGAAAATTTAATTCACACTTAAACATTGAACTCGATAAATATATTACTAGAAAATTTATGTATAAAAATTTAACTGGTAATTTTCTCGTAAAATGAGATTTTTTTTTCTAAAAAATAAATTAATTTCTTAAATAAAAATCAAGTCTCACTAAAACTTTTTGTCTTTAGCCTCAAAAAAATTTAAATCGCTTCTAAAAATATACTTCAAATAAGAAAATATAGACTTATCTTTATTGGGTAAGTAAAAAAGAAAATTGACTCACTCAGTGTATATAAAATTTTTTTTAAGTATATACCACGTTATATTTTTAAAATACCAAATAATTTTTCAAAAGAACATATTTAAAAGCCAGAAAAAACAAAACGAGGGAGACATCTTTATCAAATGGAAGAGCTATGACATGAGATTTTACACTTCATTTTCGTTTTTTTTCTTTTCTTATTATAATATCTGATGGGGAAAGAAAAACCTTGGAGCTCTAAACTTTCCAGTTCATAAATATTATTCGTAAGGACCACTTGTTTCGCTGTGGATGCAGCTTCTCTCCAGTTCTTGGTTGGACCGGAGAGGTTTAATTTTGTTTTTTTTTATTGTTTAAAATGAATTTACTTTGATGATTTAAACTGTTTATTTTATTATTCTAAGCGTATATATTATTACTGTAAAAAATAAAGTTGATCAAATATCGGTAACTGGCATAACAAATTACATGTGTTAATAACTGTAATTTTTATTTAATTTTTATTTTATCAACACATATGTAATTTGTTAAAGCAGTTACCGATATTCTATCAATTTAATTTTTTACAGTAATAATATATACGTTTAGAATAATAAAATAAGTTATTCAAATCATGAAAATAAGAATTTTTAGCACAAAAAAATAAAACTGAACCTCTCTAATCCAGAGAAGCCATGCTCTTTGGTTTTGGGCTATTTACACATAGCTACCAAGTTCTTGTTTGGAATCTACTCCTGAACAAGAGGTGAGAAACAGGAAAATGAAGAGCAAAGGTTGAAGTCAAGCAGCCAAATATAATAATTTGAAAAACCTTTTCCCCTGGTAGTTTCAAGCCACTCAAGAGTCTCTGTTCAAAGGTCAAACCTCAAAAGGTATGTAAAATCAGAGCAACTTCCCTACTAATTTCCACCCAATTAACCACCACCCAATTGTTCCATTTCCTCTCCAAACCAATGAGAAATCACATGTCTCCAAAATTATAAATTTTTCTTGTATAATACATTGAAAAATTGTTAAATATATCTCGAAATGTCTATTTCTTAAATAATTTTTATGATCAAATAATTTTTAATGGATTAAAACAGAGAAACACTATCATTTTCAACAACAACAAAAAAAACCCATTATTCTCACATACCACACCAATGCTTCCTCTAACTCTCTCCCCCCAAACCTCTCTCCCTCTATATATATATATATATATGTATCTCCATCTCCATAACCCTCACTTCAATCACTTCAATCATACAGTCCTCTCACCCATCTCTCTCTCTCTCTCTCTCTCTACAGTTCCTGAGAGCCAATTGAAGCAACAAAATATATATCTATATATATATATATTCCATGGATAAGCAAGCAAAGTGTGGTGCAAATTATGTACCCCTCACTCCTCTGACTTTCTTGAAGAGAGCCTCAGCGGTTTACGCGAGCCGAATCTCTATAATATATGCGGGAACCCGGTTCACGTGGCTGCAGACTTACGAGCGTTGCCGTCGCCTTGCTTACTCCCTCCGATCCCTAAACATTGTCAAGAACAATGTTGTAAGTCTTCGTTTCTTTCTCCACATCTTTTTCTTTTATCGTTTTTTTATTTATAAAACGGCACAATCCTCGTTAACATTTAATATAATAATATTACGTAAACAAACAATTAATTACAAACTAACTAACAAAATTAAATTATGACTATTTATTTGTGCTGTAATTTAAAATATTTATTAATTCCAATATAAATAAACTACTAAAATTAATTTTTTTGTAATTAATTATTCATGTACAAAATATTTTCCTATCTTATAATTACAAATATAACACATAGCACAACAATAAAATATAAGGTGATGTTAAAGAGAGCCCAATAAATTTTGAATAATAGCCTAATGAAGATAAAAAAATTTTAATATCAATATATTTTTTTGTGTGGGCCCTACTACTTTTACAGATATTAATATACTTTGTACAGATATTTATACATTATATACCCCTTAATCACAACTCAACGAGCTTCGATTAGTATTTTATTTTATTTTATTAATAAAACAGCCTTCCACTTTTATTATTGAGATACAAAAAATGGTATGAATTTTACTGTAATGTTCAATAGTTATGAGCTCAATTCAAGTTTATTTCAATTATGTGAATTATTTATTTTATAAGCTCGTTGATAAAAAAGAATTATGTAAAATAATATATTGATCGAGTATGAAATAAAATATGTATTTATATTCTTAAAAGCACACTTACTATTTAAATAAATATTATAAGATAATATGGTTGTTCACATCTGAATAATATAATTTTTTGTATGAATAATTTATTAAACGAGTTTTACAAGAAAAATAATTTAAATAACGGGATGAGCTTGATGTAGGCTAATAAAAGTTGAATTTTTTTAGTAAAAGTTTAAAATCTATAACTTTAAGTTGAAAGCAATCTAAACACATGTACGAAAGCAGCAAGCTACGAATGTTACAATCAAAACTTGAGTTCCCAATAAGTTGCACCTTCAGAGAGATTGGAGGGTAAAAAACGACAAGTTATTTAGTGAATAGAACACTGATATTGGTATGATAATATAATATATTTAATTAATACGTGTGTGTTATTATTTTATAATTTTGAAAATTGACTATATTAGAAATGGGTAATAGATGTAGGAAGTGTTTAGGAATATTATTGTTAGTAATTTTTTATTTTTTGTTATTAATTTTAGTTATAAGTTATAAATTTTTTTAAATAATTATAATTTATGTTATAATTTATTATTATTTTTTTTCTATTTCAATTGTAAATTATTATTTTTATCAAATATTTATAATTTTTGTTATAATTTATAATTACTTTTTTTTATTTCAATTACAATTTACTATTTATATCAAGCAATCACAATTTCTATAACTTATAATTTATAAATTGTTAATAGTAGTTTTGTTGATCGTCTTATTTTAAAAGGATACATACTATTAAATGGGAGTAATTATTCGGTACTCTTAAAATTTTATATGACAAGTTTACGTGGTACTC
This sequence comes from Heliamphora exappendiculata, assembly GCA_034768845.1. Classification (NCBI taxonomy): domain Eukaryota; kingdom Viridiplantae; phylum Streptophyta; class Magnoliopsida; order Ericales; family Sarraceniaceae; genus Heliamphora; species Heliamphora exappendiculata. The sequence goes on from JAOTRH010464547.1 coordinate 11,580, forward strand.
TCGTTAATTACGGTGATAATAAATTTTACGATAAAAAAAAAAAAATTAACAAATAAATAGTGACCCACGTTATATAAATTATAATTATTTATTTATCAAAAGTACGACATAATATTATATATACGGTACTCCTCCTGCGAGTATCTAATAATTTTTGGGCACACTTGGCATAAAATATTTGAAAAAATAAAAAAATAAAAAGTACAAAAAAAAAAAAACTAAAAATTTATTCCAAACACGACTGGCAAGTTTTTGATAGGATTGATGTATGTACAGGTGTCGGTGCTGGCTCCTAATGTTCCGGCGATGTACGAGATGCATTTCGCAGTGGCCATGGCCGGAGCAGTGCTCAACGCCATCAACACCCGGCTCGACGCCAAAACCGTCGCTACCATTCTCCGCCACTCCGAAGCCAAGGTCTTCTTCGTCGACTACCAGTACGTTCCGTTGGCCCGCGACGCTCTCCAGCTGCTCATCGCCGGCCGGCAAACTTCCACAACTGCAGAACATTCTATGCCTTTAGTCGTCGTCATCGACGACATAGACTCGCCCACCGGAATCCGGCTCGGCGAGCTTGAATATGAGGAGTTAGTCCACGACGGCGATCCAATGTTCGTCCCGGCCGAGATCGACGACGAGTGGGCCCCGATCGCCCTGAACTATACGTCGGGGACGACGTCGGAGCCGAAGGGGGTGATATATAGTCACAGAGGAGCTTATCTGAGCACTCTGAGCTTGATTCTGGGTTGGGAAATGGGGACGGAGCCTGTGTATTTATGGTCGCTCCCTATGTTCCATTGCAATGGCTGGACCTTCACCTGGGGAGTGGCGGCGCGCGGTGGCACCAACGTCTGCATTCGCAACACGACGGCTGACGAGATGTACCGGAGCATTTCTCTCCACAAAGTCACGCATATGTGCTGTGCGCCGATCGTCTTCAACATTCTCCTGGAGGCGAAGCCGCACGAGCGCCGGGAAATCGCCACCACCGTGGAGATACTAACGGGCGGAGCGCCACCTCCAGCGACGCTGCTCGAGAAAATCGAGCAGTTGGGATTCCACGTTGTTCACGCTTACGGATTAACGGAGGCCACGGGACCGGCGCTTGTGTGCGAGTGGCAGGAGAAGTGGAACCGGCTGCCGCGGCACCACCAGGCGAAACTGAAAGCGCGGCAAGGGATTAGCGTTCTGACGCTTGAGGACGTCGACGTGAAGGAGTTGAAGACGATGCAGAGCGTGCCGAGGGACGGGAAAACGATGGGCGAGATCGTGCTCCGCGGCAGCAGCATCATGAAAGGGTACTTCAAGGACGAAACCGCCACCGCGAAAGCGTTCCAGAACGGTTGGTACGCCACCGGCGACGTCGGGGTTATCCACCCGGACGGGTACCTGGAAATCAAGGACAGGTCGAAGGACGTGATCATTTCCGGCGGAGAGAACATCAGCAGCGTGGAAGTGGAGTCGGTGCTTTACAAGCACCCGAGCGTGGTGGAAGCGGCGGTGGTGGCGATGCCGAGTCCAAGGTGGGGGGAGAGCCCCTGCGCCTTCGTGACGCTGAAAAAGAACCTGGCGTCTGGGGAGACCGCCGCCGTGACGGAGGGGGAAATCATCGATCATTGCCGGAGAAACTTGGCCGGATTCATGATGCCGAAGAAGGTGGTGTTCATGGATGAGCTGCCGAAGACATCGACGGGGAAGATTCAGAAATTTCAGCTCAGGGCTTTGGCAAAGACGCTAGTAGTGAAAGAGAGTGATCTACCGGCGAAGAAATCGACCAAAGTCAAGAGAGATCAACCGGCTCGGTACAGAGATGAACCTCATGAACAGATCCTCGCTTTGTCTCGTCTTTGAATTGAAGTTGTTTTTTATCAAAAAAAAAAGAGGAATTGAAGTTGTTAATTACAATAAAATTAGGGTATGAATTTTTATAATAAATCAGTATAGAGAACTTATTATGGCCCTGTTTGCTATAATAGATTTCGATTTTTTTTTTGTTTGGATTTTTTTTTTAATTTTCCGGCATTTTTTTCCTAATGGTCTTGATTTAGAGTTTTTTTTATTTGAACTTTTTTATAAAAAAAAAAAGAATATTTTTTGAATTGTTTTGATAATAATAATAGAAAAAACTATAATAAAAATTATTAAAAAATAAAAAAATACTAAAACTAAAAATAAGTAATATAGAAGTATGCTTGATTGAGACCTATTAACTTAAAAGCTCAAAAAAAAAATAATAATAATAATAATAAAATCCAAGTTAAAGTAAAGCCGCCAAACAAGATCCCCAAAAAGTAAAGTTACCATGATCTCATGATGATGATGATGTGAGATGATATCATGCCACGGCCTGACTTATTAATTTATTTAACATATAACTCAATAAATAAGTTATATCATTTAATTTGTTAAATAAATTAAATTTTAAATTAATAAATAAATAAATTAATAAACTAAATAAGTTAAAAATAAATTAAATAAAATAATTTATTTAAATAAATAAATTAAATAAATCAAAAATAAATCAAGCAAATAGACTTATAAGTAAATAAATAAATAAACAAAATTAAGGTACATAAATAAAAAAAACTAATTGTAACTCAAATAAAATGATTTATTTATATTTTGATTTATTTAATAATAAATAAATAAATAAATAAGTATATCACCTAAACAGGCCCATATAAATTAACGGTCCCATAAAATTTTTATATTTTTTTTGTCAAATTCATTTCAGTTTTTCAGTTTTATCCTTATGACAATTTAACAAAAATAATTTTCCTGTCCTTACAAACAAAAAAAAACAACTGATTCAATTATTTAAAAAATTAACATAAAAATTATTCATAATTCAAAAATAAATTGACCAAATTCATTTAGGCATGTAGAGCCACACTCTCAAAATAAATTTATTCTATTCATTTCCAAATTTTAGACAATTTTGGTGCTTCTTACCATTTTTAAAATTTGAAGTACTTTTAAAACAGTTTACATATTATTATAGTTAGCATATAACATTAAGAGTATCATCAATAAGGATAATTGGTTAATTTATTCACATAAGGTCAAAAGTGATATTGGGTGTGAGGAACCGGACTATGCATGGCTGCATAGCATTTTGGGTTTTAGGTTTTAATTTTCGAATATATTTTTATGAGTGAATTTGTATAAAATAAATGTGAATATTACTTTCTTTTAAGATATAGATAGTTAAAATTTTGTTTTTATACTTAAATTTTTCAATAAAAATTTTAAAAATAAAAGAAAATAATCCATTAAACGTATTGAATTTATGGTATAATATATGGTAAACATCTTACTTTTGTGAGCTATTTTATTACATTTGTAATTGCCACAATTTTAACTTTTTTTTAAAGAATCCACAACTCTCCCTTTCTCTGTTTCCTATATATATTTTTATATTTAATTTTACATAACCGTTTTAATTTTATCAAAATTTTCACCAATCTCTCTCTCTTTTTTCAATACTCAAATTCTAAGAATTTCATTTAATTTAAAGTATTTTAATTGAACCCTTTTTTCAAAAATTTAACCATTTTTTTCAAATGCATACTTTTTTTCATATTAAAATTAATATCTCGCCTAATATCGAATATGCTACAAGAAAATTAAGTGGCATATAAATAATCTAAATTGAAAATGTTATGTAATTAAAACTTAAATATAAAGATTTTAATAGAAAATCTTATATCAGGAAAGATGTGAAAATAAGTTTTAATTAAATGGAATTACAACATAAAAACTTATAAAGAACCTCCAATCAAGTTTTAACCTTTGACAAGTTCCCTCTTTGCGGTGGTGGTGTGGTTGGTGGCAGGAGTGATACTGATAGTGATAATTTATGAAATATAATTTAAATGTTACAATGGCATTTTGATCTCAACAAAAAAAAATATTTTTAATAGAGTGATATTTTTTTTTCCCTTCTAATAGAAAGATTATTCTCATAAAATAATAAATGATGATTCCACATAAAATTAGTATTTTGTGATTTTTATCAAACCAAACACTAGAATAAGTAAGTATTCCAAAGTACTAACAATTCCATTCTAATAGCCTTCATTCTTTTGAACCAAACACCACCTTAAGAGTAAATGTATAAGGCTAGGCAAGGCTCCAAAGTAAAGGTAAGAGATGAGGTCAAAACCTCGCCTCTCTCAAAACTCCTTGAGATTTTATTTTGTCGGTCCAAAATAAATCTACAACGATAATTTAAATTGTTCACAGTAAATCATGCTATCAAAATTATTTATGTAATAATTAAATTTCATTGAATATCAAAAAGTACATGATCCTTATTTTACAAAATAAATAGTTTAAACTTAAATAGTCTATTTTAAATTAAAATTATTCATTTTGTATACAAAATATAATTTGTTCATATACTTAATAATATTCGATCAAATTAAATTTTTGTATAAATAATCTTTTCGGAGCAGTCTAGGAGATAAACGGTTTAGATTATCATTATAAGCCGACTACAAATCCACAAAAAGTTTCGAGAAGGGGTCTTAAGAAAATTGCGAGGATCTCATCCCAACTTCCAAACAAGTGACATAAATTGCAAATCACTTTTTTATTATTTTTCTTTTCCTAATAAATATTTGGATAAATTACATTAACATCATCATATTATTTCTTCAATAATCCACATATACCCTTCTTCACATAAAAAGTAATAATAAATAAATACTTTTTAATTTCTCCGTCAATTCATCCATTTGCTTAATACTTCAAAATGAAAATTCAACCTTAAAACCAAATTGACCTTTGGAGAGAGAACTGACTAAAAGGTATTCACTGAAATGGGTGAAACTCACATTTCCCCCAACTCTATCTACACTCGCTCTTTCCCTTTCTAGCAAGTGGGCTGTCCATGTGCAAAAAATGAAGAAAAAAAAATCTCGATTTACCTTAAAAATGGAATTTACCTTAGGAAAATGACGAAAAGAATCTCAATTTATCTTTAAAATGGAATTGACCTTAGGGAAGAGAGCCGACAAAAAAGTGTGTACGAAAGGAGGTGGTTCTCACACTTCCCCCAACTCCATCTACACCCATTCTTTCTCCTTCTAACAAGTGAGAGCACCATGTCCACGGGCAAAAAATGAAGAAAAGAACCTCGATTTACCTTTAAAATGAAATTGAACTTGGAGGGGGGAGCTGACTAAAAAGCATGCACTGAAAGGGATGGTACTCACACTTCCCCTAATTCTATCTACACCAACTTTTTCTCCTTCTAACAAGTGGGCACCCTGTCCATGGGCAAAATATGAAGAAAAGAATCTCGATTTGTTGATTGGAGAAATTCTTGATATTGAACTTATAATCACACTTCAATTTTATAGTGAAAAATTTTCAGCTACACAATTCAATAATCTATATACTTGTAGATACCAGAAGCGAACGAACCATAAATGGGTGCAAACATATATATATACTATACATACATATATAGAAGAGAACTTATCAATTCGTGGGAAGCAACCCGTTGTTTGTTGCGTAACAAACATTAATTATTGCCTATTGCCTCCCCATTTTCCCCCGCCATCGTTATGCACCGCCAACACCACTGCCTTCGTCCGCCAACACCACTGCCTTCGTCATGCACCACCGCCAGCAACTCAGTGTGACACCAAAAAAATGGACACAGCTACTAAATATAAATACAAGAAGCAACTTGGGGGAACTAATGGGAAAAAAGCACAAGAACCTCAAGGAGCCCAGCTTAATTTTAAATTTTCATTCATGAAAAAGAATTAAACATCGGGTTGATGGTAACTGAAAAGGTGTTAATAGATAATGAATGCTCGGTCATTAAATACCATGGACTCAAAAGCACCGATTTTAACTACACAAAATGCCTCTTTAAGGACCGAAGGTTCGAATAGATGGCGATTGGAGAATGCCTAGTTATGACCACCAACCCTGAAGCACTACGAGCTATTAGATATTATCTATATTTTTTTTCTAAACACCCATAATTTCTTTTACAATCTATAATTTAATAATTACTTTTTCTTCTATTTTAGCTATAAATTACAATATTTACCAAACACCCATAATTTCTAGAAGCTACAATCTATAAACTAATAGTTTCAGCAATGCTAAAGACCACCAGGGCTAGAGAAAATGCCTAAGCTGGGGCGGTGGCAGCATGATACGATTGCAACGAGAGTGGTGGCGTGCGACGGTGGGGACGGTGGTTTCATTTCTTCCAGAGTCATGAAGGTGAAAATATACAGAAGCTTCAACATACAGACAACATTTTGAATATGCAATAAACACATGACGCTTAAAATATTGTACTCATAAGTGTAGAAAGAAAAATAGTGTACGTATTTAAAGCTTCCTTAAAACAGCTTCCACAGGACCACAAAGATAAAGAGGGTTAGAAAAGTAAGATACATCAATCCCTTAACGACATCAACCTGATTCAGAATTTGAAAGGAACTAAATGTAATTATCCTTGGGGAGATAAATGTAATTTATCCTAATATTTTCATAAATTAATGATACAAACAATGCCCAAATGTTCACATCCTCGGAATCAGAATTTTAGAGTGGTCCATAAGATACAGTCTGAAATGGACAGCACGAGAATTAGTCTCCATTTGGAATAGTTTCTGTAATACATTTTTTTCATTTTAATAATTTTTTTTATCAATAATTCAAAGGAACATATTTCTAAAATTTTTCTGGTAATGAAAAATTTTAAAAGTAAAAAAATAACCAAATAAGGCAAAAAAAAGAGTCACTTAAAGGCTTTTAACTGGTTTCTACATATTCGATAATTTTTTTGAACTTTAATCCCAACCAACATATTTTTAAAATTTCTAGTCATAAGAAATCTGAACAAGAAAATTAAAAAAGAAGTTCTAAAAATAAAAACATCAAAAAATCACCTTAACAGAGGCTATCCCAATCAGACAGTAAAGTAAAAACAAAACAGATTGTTGGGTAACTTTAACTTTGTTTAGCTGATAAAGTAAGTCCTAGCCAAATAGTAAACTTCTTTAGCTAATAAAATAAGTAGTTTGACAAAACTTGACTTTTTAACTTTTTGTATCCAAATAAAAATATTGAAATGTAACATGCATTGACGTGATTAAAAAAACCATTTTTTGATTTTTCACCGTTTTAAAGCTTTTTTGTTACCTTTATGATACAATTGCAAAACAATAAAGATTTAGGGACATTTCTAGAAGATGAAGTAGGGTAAAGAAAACATGTCAAACATGGATGAGGATGAGATTATCTCAATTTCTTCTTTACATCACACAGAACAACTAACCATTTACAGGTTTCCAACAATGGTGACCGCAAGATTTCCGCACTGCACTCCCGCTGTATATAATGATCCTGGAGCGCATTCCTGCATAGCATGGCATCATATTAGAACCCAGAAAGAACAGTTTAGAGAAACTCCAATACTACTCTTTGTCAGAAGTACAACAACAACAGAAAACAAAAAGAAACTCTTTATTTTAGTGAATCACTTTTTCGTGTATGCTCTTCAATACTGATATCTATTTTAGCAATAGGTTCTCTACATCTCTTCTTTTCCTTGCAAATCTAAATAATTCAGAAGAGGAAAATACAATTTGAAAAGCCATGCTAACTAGCCAAATGTAAAAATTTCTTAAATAAAGAGCCAATTAAATAGCAGAATAGAGGTTCGAAAAAAGACAATCACTTCGCTAAATATCCAAGCCGCCTTCGGAGAGTGTTGGAAATACTCTTAGGCATTGTCAAATTTGTGAATAAGAAAGGAGATAAGCCAATCACAAAAGCTAAAAGAATGCACAAACACCACCATGGAGTCGTGGGAACCACAACTCAAAAAGTGGGCAGTTCAAAGCACACGAAACACTAGAGTCCATTTAGAAACTTAGGATAAAAAATAAAACAAAAGATTACTTAAGTGTGCTTTGAGTTTATTTTTTAAGATTAATTTTAGTATTGCAAAGTTTGAGTATCTTTGCTCTTTAAATCTTCTCGTTTTGGAGAGATTTAAAAAATCCTCAATTAAAGAAAACTCCCCATTTCTTTTCATTTTCCACCTGTTTAGTAATCCAAACGATATAGAGGATGGATGGATTTATTCTATTTTCTCTCCAAATCACCCAATCCAAATGGACTGTAACAAGGAAGACATAGGAATCACAAATCAAGAAAAGGGCTCCCACCACAAAAGCTAAAAGGATGCTCACCATGGAGTAGTGGGAATCACAAATCAAGTAGAGGTCACCTGAAAGGTCATGAAGGAAGTGGGAATCATAAATCAAAAGAAAGGGCTCCCACCACAAAGCTAAAAGGATGCACACTCACCGTGGTCCATGGAGTAATGGGAATCACAAATCATTGTGTCAAAATGTACTATTGTATATTTTTAGCTCAAAGGTCACAGGACACCAAAGAGGAAGTGGGGATCACAAATCAAAGAAATGGGTTTTCTTGAGGTCCACATAAATAACTCGGAGTAGAAATAGTGAACCTTGCTACCTACCCCAACCCTTGTGTATCCCTTGACTCAATCGTTTTGTGAGGCTTTTCAATACAATCTTCTAAACGGAATTCTTCACCGATCACATGCTATCTTAGTTGAACAAGTGCTTCGCCAACAAGAGCTTCATTTCATGAAATGCTTTTATCCTACGAAGCACGGACACTTCTATGAAGGTAGCGTGTCGTGTCGGACACCCGTGTCGGACATAACACTCTTTGGGCATTCTTCGGACACTCCTAAATTTGTATTCAACAATTTTTAAATGTGTCTTAATTAAAAATTAAATTTATAATGTCATACACTTTATAAACACTTGATGGACACCTTAATGACACTTTTTGAACTCTTCGAACGCGTCTTATGGGATGAGTTTTTCATAGTAACAATATTTTGCATTCTTTAAAACGCAAATAATGTACACTAAATATGTTTTGAAATATTTACAAGAAGAAATCCAAGACTTCTTAAGTTTATTAGTGATATGTTATATATTTTTAATTACTATTGAATAAATTATTTACATATTAAACATATAATAAATATATAAAAAAATAAATTTTTAACGTGTCCTAGACGTGTCGTGTATTTCATTTTTCAAAAATTAACGCGTCGGCATATCCGTATCGTGTCCGTGTCGTATCACGTGTTCATGCCACTTAGCTTTTATCTTTATAACTCTCCAAATGAGAAATGATGGGAAATAAGAAGGCATAGGTTGAAAATATTTTAAGATTTAAGAATTTAGTAATTTAGTAATTTAGTAATTTTAGTAATATTATATATTTTAATTTAATTGAAATATTTTTTGAACTTGGTAACTTCAATTAAAACTTTTCTGAATTGTAATCTTTAATTTTTAGTAATTTTAATTAGGATTTTCTTGAATGCCTATAAATAGGCCATTATATAATAGGTTTAGACAAAGTATGATAGTGATATAATAACATAAAGCTTGATATAGAGATTAAGATATTTTCTTTTCTTTCGAGTGTGTCATTTCTTTTCCTTTATTTATTTTATTTGGATTCTTTTCTTTTATTTGTTCCAAACCTTACCAGTTGTCCGGCATCAAGTGGCATCAAGTGGTATCAGAGCATATTTCGATCTATTACTTTACCATTGCTAGTCGTTGTCACAAGGTGTTGTGCAATCGCCGAAGTCGACCTTGTCCATCTCGATTCAGCCAAGCAGTCTGCGGACTCTTATCATCATCTTCATTGATTCAAAGCCTCGCCGGCCTCGATCTATTTCCAGTGCCAGGTCAGAACTGTCCTGCCTCCCTCACACCACAAGCCCTTGTGTTGCCTTGCCTGGCTTTTACATTCATAGCTGCCACTATCAATATCATCACCGCCTTAGCCAACCGAGTCGCCACCCCCTTCGCCAGCCAAGATCGCCACCGCCTTTTCTTTCGAACGCATCCTTTCTTTTCTTTTATTTCTTTTATTTAGATCGTATTCTTTTATTTGTTTCAAACCTTGCCAGCCATCCGGCATCACCCTTACAAAACAGGAAAAAGACAAAATTCCCGCCAAAAAGTGGACAACAAAAATCTAAAGGCCATATTTGATGTGTCGGATAAGATTAGATAAGATAAGAGAGATAGATAATACGTAGGTCCTATATTTTTTTAATACCATGGGATGGTGAATGGGATTATGTATGTCATGGTATTATTTATATTATGTTAAAGTGGGATATAATATGGGATAAATAAGCAAAGCAGCCAATAGCAGTATGTTCTCGCCTATCACTAGATAGTTGATTGTTTCCAAGCTTAAACCATTTGAAACTGAATTACTATTTTTTTTTAAGAGTTGAAAAATCATTTTTGACCTTTAAATAAAGATGGAAGATAATCCGGAGGGGGAAAAAATAATCTTATGAGGAGTGGAATAAATAATCCCATGAATACCGGTGAGCCAAATGTGAGACAAGTAGTCTGAACCGAAAAATTCTTTAATGTGGGTCCCACGTGTTTTTTAGTTCATTCTAATAACTCTTAGTCCATCAAAACAAGCATTACCAAAAAGGAGTGGACTACAAAAACCCCTACAAAAGATAGAGACAAAAACTCCAGAGAATCATCTGTTTCATCAATTGAAAGTATTCCACACTCAATCAACCAACTATATAAATTTCAAAGGAGGTGGTTGAGGTTTTGTCAAGCCGAAGGAAAGGAAGGGCAACACTAGTTACCTCTATGTAAGTGCACCATGTGATAGTTACAGCAGATAATTTTTTAACGAAAAAAGATATTAAGCTTATGCAACAAATCAGAAAAATGCAGGCACCCAACACTTGCAGGAAATATTTCAACAACACTTCTTTATTTATTCATGTAATTTTTTACCTTCAGAAGGATATATTCATTAGAAATGTACTTCCAGATAAAATAGTGTCCTTTTTAATAGCATGTGATTGTCCAGTGAATTAAGTTACTTGCTTCAATTTTAAAAGTCATACAAATATGGCATGATGAATAAGCAAAGAAATAAAAACAACTCTTGGTTTGTTTTGACGAAAAATATTTTCTGCATTTTTGGTATTTGGTGCAACGGATATAGAAAGTCAACGGAAAAACAATTTTTAAGTTAACGAAAAATAAGTTCATTTTGATGGAAATCGTTTTCCATATGATAGAAAACATTTACACCTTTATCATCCCACCATCACCACCAACACTACTCACCATCTCACCACTATTATCGCCACCACTGCTATCTCCACCACCCCTGCTACCCCACCACCGTTGCCGCCACCGCAGTCACCAAGGGCCCAACCATCACCACCACCTCCTACTATGGCTACCAACACTAACACTACCACAACTACTAGTACCATCATTTTCAAAGTAGCAACCAAACACGGTGTAGAAAATATTTTTCTAAAGAAAATGTTTTTCCGCCAAAACAAACTAAGCATAATTGAAAAGGGGAAATAGGAAAAAGGTAGGTAAAAGAAGAGATTACAGATAAGAATTAGGCACAGCATGATGCAGCTTGGGATCCTTCTGTTGGTCCGTTCACAAGAACCATCCCTGCTGGATTCTGAGCAGGCTGAGCTCTAGGCAACCTCTTAGCTATTTACACAAGCCATGATTCCAAGTGGCATGTCATTAGCACAGCAAGTTTTGGTAACGAAAACAGAGCCTTGAGAACTGAGAGAAACCATATAAATAGAAAAGCTGAAGGCAATATAAGAATTATAGCCTCACAGTAGTCTATCATAAATTAATGACAAGGTTAAAATATGATCATCTATCAATAGTAATACTGAAGTAGCTTAAGTGCCATGTCTAGCTATGACTTGGAAAGAAGGAAATACCAAATCAAATTAGTTTGTAACTTTGTAGGCAATGATATATGATTCAGATAGTCACACTTGAACCACTGAACCTCTATTATCTCTCGGCAACAGAGAGAATGGAGAACCACAAATAATCATAGATCATAGTTACAATATCATTAAACAGCACCATAAACCACAAAGCTGAATGGAAGCAATGAAAATCTGTCTTCTCCAAACAGAAAGTCAAACGTCATGAATTTACCACACTAACGAACCTAAAAGAAGGGTTTAGAAGATAATTTGTCCACGTATACAACCCTTTAGGTACCGTACTATTAGAAAAAGTTCTGGCCAAGCTCAAACAAGGTTTCTATTAAAAAAATGTTCCTTCCCAGCTGGCGATCGTGGAAACTGTAAACGGATCTGTCCAATCAGAAATGCCATATCATAAAGCACGTTTTAGTCAGTCAAAACTCTTACTTGCTAGGAACCACAAACACAGCCACGATACAATATAATACAAATGTGGCAAGATGAAAAAACCTTCAAAAACAAGATAGGGATATGGTGAGGATATGCTACTAGAATTTTTAGCGTATTGCTAGCACAACGGCAAGGTTCCTCCGTTGCGACCCAGGTGTCATCAGCTCAAATAACAGGAATAGTCTCTCCGTATGCGAAGATTAAGACGATTTACATTCCACTCTTCCCATATCTTGAACCGGGGCAGCCTAGTGCAGTGGACTGTCCTTTCTTTTTTCTAGCTAATATAGGGAAATGAGATGCACACCCTTTCACACTTCCTTGTTGGGACCCACACACCCACACACACACAGGCATGATATGCTTAAATGAGTGCAATTCTTTAAGCAAAAAAAAAGGATGTAGGGCGAAAACAAAATTGGTCCATTTGTGCAACCCTTTAGGTCAACCCTAAAATTAGCTAAACTTCCAATCAAGCTCAAATATGGTATCCAAGTTTGTTCCTTACAATCAGCCGATGCTGACAAAAAGATTGAATAAGATTTAAGTAAGTACCAATTAGAATATCATATTAGATATTATTTTCCTTTCCAGTTAATTAGGGTATTATATGATTTTGTTTCTTTTAGTGAGGGATTTAAGTTTCTATTTTTAGTTTAACTTTAGGCTTACAAATCAGACGATTTTTCGATGTATTGATCAGATTTTGAATGAATAAGAATTGAGTTTTTTAAGTTTAGATAGTTAGTTTTTGAATTTATTTTCTATTCATTAGTTTCTAGTTCTTTAATCATTGGTCGTCCGGCATCAATTGGTATTAGAGCCGAAACAATTTATTGTCGTGCCATCATTTTTTTTCCACTCTCGAAGCTCCACTAATCGTCATCCAAGGTCTCCATCACCTTGCGCACCACCACCTTTTCACTCGTCGCCGCTACCTCAGCGACCCCCGCCACCAGCCGCCAACGCCCCCGACCTCCAAGATCGCGACTACCAATCACACCGTCGCAACCTCGTACCGTCACCGCCTAAGTTAGTGCCGTCATCCATAGCCTCCATTGCACCATCCACCCTCGCCATCGCCGCCGCCCTCCACCCTCGCCTACGTCATTGCCCAAACCCTAGCCACCCTTCAAAGTCACAACCATCAGTAACAACCGCCGTCGCCGCCCACGACATCACCACCAGCGCCACCACGACCCTAGGTCGTCATTCCCAACCATCGTCACCAACCTCCAGACATTATAGCCAGCACGGCCGTTGACGACCATCAACGCCACGACCTCATCACACCGCCGCCTCACTTGTGTCGCCGCCTAGCAAACCCCTAGAAGGAGTCCTCTAAATCTCGTGTGTAGGCTCGACGAAGAGAAGCTCCAGACTGTGACAACCCGATCCAACTCATTTGATTTGATTAAACCCGGCCCATCTCCTTTTAGACCCAACCTTTTAAAAAATAGTCTAAAAATTTATCCAGGCCCAAATCCCATACCCAACCTTGACCCAACTAAGTGCAGCCCAGTACTTAACTTAAGCCTAGTCCCTTTTTTCCTTAAACCAAACCCACTGTTATCTTTCCACTGTTTAGGGCGATGAAGAAAAAAAAATGCCCAGCTACACGGAAAAAAAAAATTTTAAGTGAAGAAAAAAAAAAAACAAAACAAAACAAAATTGCTGCGGTCACATTTCCAGCCGAACTCGAGGGTGTGCTCTTTTTTCAAGTGAAAAAAAATGATGCGGACAAAAAGATTGAATGAGATTTGAATAAGTATAGGATATTATATTAGTTATTATTTTTCTTTCTAGTTATTTAGGATATTATATGATTTTGTTTTCTTTAGTGAGGAATTCAAGTTTCTATTTTTAGTTCAACTTTAGGCTTATAAATAAGACGATATTTTGATGTATTGATCACACTTTGAATGAATAAAAATTGAATTTTTAAGTTTAGATAGTTTTAGAATTTATTTTCTGTTTTTTAATTTCTAGTTTTTTAATCGCTGGCCGTCTGGCATCAGCTATGTTACAACAACTCTTAAATGTGTGAATACAACAAGATGACAACACCTTAAAAGACACTATGGTATAACGAGGATACGCTAATAAATTTATTTAGTGCAAATGTTATATATTATATTATATGACAATTATGTTTTCTTTTGACAAATTATTTAAGAATCTTAAGGATTGTGCAAGCGAGCAAGCATTTTTTGAAAGTTCTAAGAAAATCATGTGGCGACACTCCGGGCTGCGGTCTCAAAAAAATCCCAAAAAATACCATACGTCATAAATGTCAACATGTAAAATGTCGTGCATTCGGATATTTTAAGAAAAATCTTGTTCTCGAAATATAAGCCTTCAATCAATTTCCGTCTTTCGGTTAAGTAGAATGAAAAAATTGAGAAAATAATTATCAAAATGGAAAACTAACTCGGCTAATCTCAAGAACTTCTTTACGGGTGAAATCATATATTTCCCACGAACTTCTTCTTTGTTTGGCTTTGTTTTGGTCTAAATGGGGCATTTTGGGCCTTTCAAGAGTCTTTGGATCCTAAAACATAAGTTTTTCCTATTTTAAACCATTTCCAAGAATTCAAATAAACAATTCAGATATATTATTGAAAATGTACTACAGCTAAGATTAGGTTATCATATCCTCCCATCTTAATAGGTTTGGTCCTTCAAACTAAAGTAAACTTCAGCCTAAGAAAATTGAAAAAATAACATAACCAATTTAAGTATGGTGTTTAGTGCAGGAGTGTCATGTATTTTTGTATCAATGTTTATATAAACAATAGGTTGTCCTAGTTTTGTAAGATCTCTCATTAGCCACCTATTAATTCCTTTTCCCATTCTCTCTCTCATTTTTCCTTTTGTATCAAATTGTTTTCGTTTCTTTTTTTTTTTTTGGTTGTTGTTGCTCATCTAATCTTAAAAAAAAATAGAAAAAAAAAACTACCAACAGGATTGACTAGGGTAGGAAGATCCCTCATGATTTTTCCAAATTTATTGGTGTTGATTTGCTATTGTTTTCGATTTTTTTACCGAAATTTGGTTTTTGGGATAAAATTATACCCCAAAAACTAGCAAGTTTTTCCTATTGAGGTGAGGGTACCCTTGAGCCTATAAACGCACCTATTTCATAGAATATATCATTGACTTTAGCAGCAGTTTTGGAAGAGGTCTCCATGAAATATAGGCCATTCTCCTCAGCATACACTCGTGCCTCCTGCAAAGTTATTTTCAGAAAAACATAATATATAAGCTACTCTAACAAATAACATGTTTTAAAGAGTAAATAAATTAAATTTGCAACTGCTATTATATGGACGCTGTTGGTGGAAGTCAAAACAAGTTTCTAAATAAAACAAGACAGAAGTGTCATTTGTGGACACATAAAAGCCATCCAGTAACAATGTGACAAAATCAGTGATCATAAAAAAGGGAAGGAAAACATAGTTATAAACCTATAATAGTTCTAGCAACAACAATAAACCTTGTTTCTAGCATGCCAAGTGCAATAAAACATCAACTATTCTATTATTTGCAAAATTATTAACTTAATTACTCAGAGAGGAAAATCAGGCTCGTGTTCTAAACTTTCAGTAGCTTCCATGAGAAACAACCTCTAGAGTGTTCCAAGTTTAATTAATTAATCCCACGTTAAAAAACTTCCTTTAATCCCCAAGCTTGACCTTTGGGTGTTAAAGTTTAAACATTGTCCTGCTTGCAGAAGAGGAGATTCAACTTATCCTTAAGGTTCTAAGGATGATTTTTTCTTCTTTAGTTAATAGAGATGATTTTGGCAGTAAAGAACATAGCTAAAACTTTATGAATATAGCTGGCAACAATGAGATCAAGGAACCAAGAAAATAAAAGGACATATTGGCTCTAGAGGTGCTCCCGCTCTCCAAATATTTTCATACATTTTCTGAAGCAATCAAAAATATTTCCTCAGTTGGTCATCTAACATTTTAGCTGCAAGATTTCACCAAATATGCACCTCCACTCATTATATATATATATATATATATATATATATATATATATATAT
>JAOTRH010464578.1:0-27928 GCA_034768845.1 Heliamphora exappendiculata
GGCTACCCCCCACGTTACACCATGCAGTAAGTTCTGGAAGGATATCAGGATGAGCTGAACAGAAGGGACCAGCAACTGGTCAAGCTCCAACAGGAGCTCCACGAGATGAGGGCTCAGATGAATCAGTGCTCAACAGGAGCCCGGTCTGAACATGAGGAGGCCAACCATGAAAGGTCTGATCGTAATAGGAGGAGAGGCATTGCTCGGCCTCAGGCAGGCCGTAGCTCGAGGAGGGATCCTCGACTCGATCGACGAGAGGAGGACCCTGAGAGGAGCCGTGTCTCAGGCTCCAAAAGGAGGAGACAAGGGCAAACACAGACCTCCAGTAACACCCACGAACCAGCCGACTGCCGTCATAAGGAGCAACGACAGGCTGGTCAAGAAATTAGGCGTGCGAAGGAAAAGGAAGAGCTCAAAAAGTGGCTGAACCTACAGCTCGTGGGGAGATTGCAGTCGGGCACGGGGAGATCGGCTCAGGATGTGGCTCGGAGGGCGTTGGAGCAGATATCTACCTCTCCATTTACAAGGAAGGTGGATGCAGCATACCCGCCCAGGAAGTTTCAAACCCCAAAGTTCAATCTCTACGATAGGAAAACTGATCCTATGGGTCATATTCAACACTTCAGATAGATGATGGCACTATGGAGTGGAAATGATGCTCTGATGTGCAGGATCTTTCCCTCTAGTTTGGGAGAGGTGGCCCTGCGCTGGTTTGACAAACTCCCAGCTGGATCAGTGGAAAGTTGGAGACAGCTCGCCGAGCTGTTCACAGCAAGGTTCATTACGAACGGTCGTCAGCCTAGAGAGGTTGATTCTCTGCTCAGCTTGAGGAAAGCTGAGAATGAAAGCTTGAGATCATGCACTCGACGTTACTAGGAGACCTTCAACGACATAGATGATTGCAACGAGCAGCTTACAGTGGCCTCCTTCAAGCTCGGGTTGGAGAAAACCCACAAATTGAGGCACTCGTTGACCAAAAGTCCTGCTCAGGGCATGGCAGAGCTGATGTTGCGAATCGAGCAGTACTCCAAAGTTGAGGAGGACATGGGGGGCGTGAGTAATGAAGCCCCTGCCCAAAAAGCACAAAAAGAAGCTCGAACAGAGAAGAAGGAGAACAAGAAGCCCAAGAAGAGGCCTGATCGGGAGAAAGAGCACCAGAGGCCCAACGAGGTATATGAGGTGGCCAACACCGTGTTCAAGGAGCCCATTCACAAGCTCCTCAACCAAATCAAAGATAAGCTATGGTTCGTCTGGCTGCCCAAGATGTTCACTGACCTGAGCAAACGGGATGACAAGAAGCACTGTGCCTACCACAGAGAGCACGGGCACTACACGGACCGTTGTCGGACCTTTAAGAGGTTCTTGGAGGAGCAAGTGAAGGCAGGGAACCTCGGGCAATTCATCGACAAAGAAAAGACCTAGGCAAAGCAGCATGCTAAAGCCGAGCAAGATAGAGGAGCAAATGAGCCCATGGGAGTTATTAACGTAATACACGCTGCCCCCAGGCCGGAGATGTCGAAGGAGACGAGGGGTCAAAGCCGAAAGAGGGCACATCGTGAGGTTATGCAGACCCAACTCGAGCAAGGTGGCCCGGGAAAAAGGAAGTATTTGAGCAGTGAGTTCTTGGCAGGAGATTTGACTTTCACTGATGTCGACCTAGAAGGGGTTGAACACCCTTACAATGACGTGCTTGTTATAACCCTCCGGATAGGGAGGTATGACGTGAAGCGTATCTTGGTCGATCAAGGAAGCTCGGCAAAGGTAATGTACGCCAACCTCTTCTATAAGTTAGGGCTCAAGAAGGAGGATTTGCAGAAATATCATACCCCAATAGTCGGGTTCAACGGTCAGCCCGTCTTACCAATGGAAAGAATCACACTGCCGGTTAGGGCAGGTTTCGAGCTCAAAAATATTAAATTTTTGGTAGTAGATGTACCATCCCCCTACAATGCCAAAATGGAGAGGACATGGCTTCATCAGCTCAAAGCCATCCCCTCTCCCTATCATCAAGTCCTGAAATTCCCCACTTCCAGGGGCGTGGAATCCATCCGGGGAGATCAGGAAGCGGTCAGGCATTATTTTTATGGCTACTATCCGAGGAAAAGAGGGCTCGTCCAGCGACGAACAGATGTGTGTGGTTGAAGTTCAAGACAGGCCACTCCTTGATGACGTTAGGAGGGTACCAAGAGAAAATGTTGTGGAGCCACTGAAGAAAGTCATGCTAAATGAGGATGACCCTGATCGTTTCTTCCTGCTCGAAACCCATATGGCCGAGCAAGATGAATCTGACCTGGTGAGCTTCCATAGATCAAATGTGGAGGCATTCACTTGGACTTCCTATGAGATGTCGGGCATTGATGCCGAGGTGATGCAACATAAGTTGAATGCCAACCCTACACACAAGCCCGTTGTCCAGCGCGGGAGGAGGTCCTCCGCTCAGCACGTGGAAGTCGTAGCAGAGGAAGTTAAAAAATTACTCGAGGCAGGGGCAATAAGGGAGGTGCAGTACCCCCAATGGTTATCTAACGCTGTGGTCGTCAAGAAGAAAAATGGGAAGTGGAGGGTCTGTGTTGATTTCACCCACTTGAACAAAGCCTACTCTAAGGATTCCTTCCCACTTCCCAAAATTGATCAGCTCATAGACTCGGCCGCTGGACACGGGACCGTGAGTTTTTTGGATGCCTATAGGGGTTACCACCAGATTTCTTTGAGCCCGAATGATCAAGAGAAGACTAGTTTCATCACCCCCAGAGGATTGTATTGCCACAAGGTCATGCCCTTTGGTTTGAAGAATGCTGGGGCAACCTATCAGAGGCTGGTGACCAAAATATTCCCACCTATGCTAGGTCGGAATATTGAGGTTTATATAGACGATATGGTAGTAAAAACTGAGCAAGAGCACGATCACCTAGCCGATCTGAGCAGCATCTTCGAAGTGTTGAAAGCTTACAAGCTGAGGCTCATTGCGTCAAAGTGTGCATTCGGGGTACAATCGGGCAAGTTCTTGGGGCACCTGATCAGTAGAAGAGGTATTGAGGCAGAACCCGACCAGATAGCTGCAATCCAGAACATACAGCCCTCAAAAACTATTCGCGAGATACAACGATTGACAGGAATGGCAGCATCACTGAATAGATTCATCAGCCGATTATCAAATAAGTGCCATCATTTTTTTTAGTTGTTAAAAAAGGGCAAGAATTTTGTCTAGGGGGAGGAGTGTGATCAGGCGCTCCAAAATTTGAAGGAGTACCTGACCTCAGCTCCTCTTCTCTCCAAGCTCTTGTTTGGGGAGGAACTATATATGTACCTTGCAGTGTCCGAACATGCGTCTAGAGCTCAAGATGACCATTGCCGAACAGCATTCAATCTACTATGTCAGCCACACCTTCCTCGATGCCGAGACTAGATACTTGCCTCTCAAAAAGCTGGCTCTAGCTCTGGTCATGGCATCTCAAAAGCTGGCCCAGTACTTCCAATCGCACAAAGTCATTGTTTTGACCGAACATCCACTTAAAGCCTTGCTGCGCCGAGCTAACTTCTCTGGAAGAATTTCTAAGTGGGGAGTGGAACTTGGGGAGTACGACATCGAGTTCCGACTAAGAACATCAATCAAAGGTCAGGTCCTCACAGATTTTATCATCAAGTTTTCCAAGCCGAGTTCTTTACTCAGCTCGGACCCAACCACGCTCGAGTCCGAGCTGGAGGGGAAGAATGACCAAGCAGGAAAGGAAGATAGAGAAGAAAATGGGGCATCCAACGCCAAGACCCAGTCAATAATACTGCAAAGGTGGAGGTTATTCACCGATGGCGCTTCAAACCAGAAGGGCTCTAGAGCAGGGGTGGTCCTCATCTCCCCCGACGGTTCAGTAATAGAGCACTTTATAAGACTGGTACTCCCAGCGTCCAATAATTAAGCCGAGTATGAAGCATTGCTCGCCAGACTCAGAAGCACCGAGCTCCTGGGCATCAAAAAGTTGGAAATATTTTGCGATTCCCAGCTAGTTGTGAACCAGATGACTGGATAGTACAATGCAAGGGATGACAAGATGGCTGCCTACCTATCCAGAGCACTCGAGCTGGTCAAAAGTTTTGAAGAAGTACAGATTGAACAGGTCAGCCGAGAAGGGAACTCCCACGCTGATGCTCTAGCAGCTCTGGCCTCGGCAACTGAGCTCAAGATAAGAAGGAAGGTGAAAGTACAAATGCAGGAGAGCTCAAGCATTGACATTACTGCTCAGCAGGTATGCGCTATTGAAGAAGACCGAGAGCCGAGATGGATGGACCCTATCGTCAGTTTCCTCAACAATGGCCAACTTCCAGAGGACAAGAAGGAAGCACAAAAGATCAGACACAAGTCTGCACATTTTTTGTTATCACCTAAGGGTCAGCTCTACAAATGATCTTTCTCAGGACCCTATTTGTTATGTGTGCACGCGAATAAAGTTCACGACTTCTTATTTGAGCTTCATGAAGGGATATGCGGAGGTCACACCGGGGGAAGGTCTATGGCACACCGAGCAATAAGCCAGGGTTACTGGTGGCCCTATATGCAGAAGGATGCGCAAGTGTATTCACAGAAGTGTGAGAAGTGTTAGAGATTTGCACCTTTGCACAGGCAACCAGCCGAGGAGCTCAGCCCGATCACCAGCCCGTGGCCTTTTGCTCAATGGGGACTGGATATTGTTGGGCCAATACCTAGGGCACTTGGCAATAAAAAGTTCCTAATTGTAGCTACAGATTATTTTTCTAAGTGGGTGGAGGCTGAGCCCTTAGCTAACATCAGAGATGTGGACGCGAAGAAGTTTCTATGGAAGAACATCACCACCAGATTTGGTATTTCGTGTGCCATAGTTGCAGACAATGGGAAGCAATTCGACAGCAACTTATGCAAGACGTTCTACTCGGGTCTGGGGGTAAATATTTACTTCTCAACGCCTCTGTTTCCCCATAGCAATGGCCAAGCAAAAATCTCGAACAAGACACTTCTATCCGGGCTAAAGAGAAGGTTGGAGAAAGCCAAGGGAAAATGGGTGGACGAGCTCCCCTCTATGTTATGGGCCTACTGGACAACTCCAAGAAGTTCAACAGGGGAGACACCATTTGCCATGGCTTACGGCTTGGAGGCAGTTATCCCTCTGGAGGTCGGATTGCCCACTACCAGAACTGAAGCTTTCGAATCCGGGAGTAACAGCCTTAGCATCACTCGGGATTTGGACCTGGCTAAGAAAGGAAGAGAGCACGCTCTAATCAAGCTGACGTCCTACCACCAGCAACTTGCAAAGTTCTACAATAGACGGGTGAACCAGAGGAGCTTCCAGGTCGGCGAGTTGGTCTTTAGGAAGGTCCTCCTTAATACAAAGGACTCCCTTGATGGCAAGCTAGGCCCGACTTGGGAGGGTCCGTACAAAGTCACGTCAGTTGCAGGCACGGGAGCATACAGACTTGAAGATATGGAAGGAAATCAAATCCCGAGGCCGTGGAACGCATATAATTTAAGAAAGTTTTATCATTGAAGCTTTGAATGTATGTTTGTTTAGGATAATGAATGAAGATAATTTTTCAACAGTTTGTGCATAATTAAAGACATCGCAACAAAAGCCCTAGCTTGGCTAGGCACCAAAAGTCCCGATGACTTCGAGTCATGCCTGGGCAATAAAGTCCTAGCTAGGCTAGGCACCAAAAGTCTCGATGACTTCGTGTCATGCCTAGGCAAGAAAGTCCTAGCCAGGCTAAGCACCTAAAATCCCGATGACTTTCCGTCATGTCTGGGCAAGAATGTCCTAGCTAGGCTAGGCACCAAAAGTCCCAGCTGACTTCGAGTCATGCCTGGGCAAGAAAGTCCTAGCTCGGCTAGGTAGCATCGGTCCGACCAGGTGGCAAAGACCCTAGTCAACCTTGACTCACTTGGAAATTTTTTAGAATTCTATACCAAGTTTCTACAGTCGAACGGCCTAAGTAGGCTAACATTGTCGTTGAGCTCGGTGGGCCCCAAAGACCCATTCTTAGGCACAAGTAACTTTTCTCAGCTAGACATTAGGACCCATCAACAAGCACAAGAAACGTGCAGAATCCTTGCTCGACAAGAACTATCTGGGCTCGGTTAGCTATGCAACAAATCGGTAAAAATGCCTGCATAATCTTGAGATTTCTACATCTATACCCGGTCGTGCATACTGTTTAGCTTGGGTGAAGGTACGTGTAATTAGATTGCCCGACCTCACGTAAATGATGTGGGGCCGAGCGTTATACACTTGCATGAAAATTGAAACGAAGAAAAAACAATTCTGAGACATTCACAAGAGCCAAACAAAAATACTTCATAAATTTACATAAATTTTCCATTACAATGTTAGTACGTGCCGACCTCACATCAAGAACAGGGCCGTGCACCAAAAAAAAGGGGAGCATAAAAAATGAAGTTCTAGCTGCTCGACGTTGGGACCTCAGCCTGCTCAGCCTTCGGAGCTTCACTAATAACTTGTCCATCATCCAAGCTTACCTGTGCAACCCCCTGTGCAGCAACTTCTGCATCTCCTCTAAGCTCCTCATCATCCGCGGTAAGATCCATCGTGGCATTTAGATCGGTAGTATGAGTTTTGGGCTACAGCGGATCGAGCTCCTCAAAAGTATCCTCGTGCTTGTCTGTTGGGAGAGCTTGCTGGGAAATATGGTCATCTTCTTGCATGGGAGGAGGAGGAGGAGCAACGAAGACTTCAGGTGGGGGAGGAGGAATCTCTTACCCTGAAGTCCCAAGAGCAGCAGCTGTTATGGGGGAGACCTCTAAAACTTACCCTGGAGGGATGGCAGTCTTGAGCAGGTAAGCCAGGTCGTCTGGGAATGGCACGGATGGCTGGAGCCATGGGACGATGCGGTGTAGCTTAGAATCCTCGGGCATGGCAGAGGTGTTGAGTGCAGGGTCCCAACCCATCTTGAAGATCAGGTTCTGTAGGGTGATGACTTGGGCTTCATACTCGTCGCCGGCCTTATCGTACGCAGCATTCCACTGCTCCTTCGCTGTACGGGCAGAGGTGGTCTCGAGCTCAACGTAAGCTTTCTAGAGGTCATCCTTGCTCCTTAGTACCAAGGCGAGGTTCACCTCATGCTCCTTCACAGTGTCCAGCACAGAGGAAGCTCGGAGCTCAGCAGCCTCCTTGGCCTTCACCATCTCGCCGAGTTGAGCACGAAGAATTTTGTTCTCATCCTTCAGCTTCAGCATCTTGACGTGGATGAGATCGTACCTCCTCCGGAGCCTGCTGCACCGCTCGACAGCTTTTATCCCCATTTGAAGGCCCTGCGCAATTCAAAAGTATTAAATCAGCTCAGATACAAAATAAATCACAAGTTATCTGGGTACGAGAGCTTACCACAATGACATGCTGTGCAGCCTGTTAGGCAATCGAGGCATCCAGGATGGCCTCGTAGTCTGCCTTGTCCCTGGGCAAGCAGAGACTTTTTGTCAGTGCTCAAGCGGCTTGGTGATTTTCTTGTGCGAAATCCAGCGCAGTGAGAGGCCTTCCACCGTACGTCGGGTTAAAAGTGAGTACCTCAGGGTTACGAGTCACCTCTGAGGTGGTTGTTGGAATGGCTGGGGGTGGATCAGCTTCGGTCCTCCTGTGAACCTGGCGCTCGGCCACTTCTGAGGCAGTGAGCCTCTTCCTCTGGGTAACCTGAGGGCCAAGATGAGCAATGGTTACCCGAGCAGCGGTCGAGGCGGCTAATGTGCTGGATGGAGGTATTAGACCCCCTGTGGACGAAGCAGGGTCCCGACCAGGAGACCCTAGTGCAGAAGATGGGGGAAGACTCCCGAGAAGGGTTCTGATGTGGTTGCGCTGTGACATTCTTCTTGCTCCTCGAGATGAGCTCGACCGGCTAGAGATGTGATTCTTAACGTGTTTTGGGATGTCGAAGCTCCCGTGCTTGGAGCGGTTTGGTTTTGGGTGTCCTTGGCTTGATCGCCCTCAACAGGATTCTGACGATGTCCTAGCTCGTCCGGTCGGATTGGGACACTGTTGAACAACCGCGAGAAGCAGCGCACTTTGTGGTCCCAATCGAGGACCCGCCTTATGTAATCAAAATTAATCCTGCCATCCTTCATATCCTTTTTGTCTCGAGCGGCGAATGTGTTGCAATATGCACTTAAAAAGGAATGTATTAGTTCTGACTAGATAGATAAATAAATTGAAAAGATTTTCAATGGGAAAGGAGCTCGGGTACCTGGGGATCCCAGTCTGGTCAGACAAAGCCGAGCCTAGGAATCTTGAGCTCAAGGCCCGAGCTGCCAATTTCCTTCAATCACAACAAAGTCTTCAAGGTCGCCCTTATGGGAGTTCTTGAGCTCGAGTACAATAGTACGGTTCTCTTTGGCTTTGAGGTAGTATTTGCTCTGGCCCCTGGCGGTCTCGGAGATGGTGTAGCAGTATTGGATCTCTCGAACACCAAGGTTGATGCCCATGTAACGATTCAATAGTGCTACGCCCATCAATATTGAGAAGAAATTGGGGGTAAGCTGCGCTGGGCACAACATGTAGAAGGAGAGAGCTTCCTTTATAATGCTCGGCAATGAAAATTCAACTCTTGACTCCAGAAGAGCCACCCGGGGAACAAACGACCCCCCCCCCCCCCCCTCGGGTTACCCTGTAGTAAGAGTCTCCTCACTAGTGGCCTGGCGAATGCGAACGTCATCAGGGATGGATCGAGCTCGGTGGAACTCGGCTAAAGCCTTTGGTGTGTCAACATACCGCGCGAGACGCCCCATTTCTAAAAAAAAAGTCAGTTTATTTGGAGTTATTTTCTTAAAGAGGAGATACACCCAATGGTCTAGCCACCATCAGCGGCGGCGCCGCCGCAATACCAATGGTAAACAGAGAAGGGATTATCCCCTAAACCACTACGAGTGTAGGAGGGGCTGACATAATTCAAAGACCAAAAGGCACCACCGTGGGCCACGTGGGTGCCACAGCGGCGACGACGCGGATGCCACAAAAGGGAAATTTAAAGGGGAGAACGTATGAGGGTAACTGGAATTCCAAGAAATATACAGGGCTTACCTCAAAGAAGTGGTGTAGAGAGTCCCGAAGGTCGTTGTCTCCATGGAAGTCGCCGCCATAGGTGGTGGGAGTTGTTGCTAGAGATCGTCAAAGGAGGAGGAGAGATGAAGGTTCGTAAAGAGGAGAGAAAGAGGGACTTCCCCCTTTTATACTCTCCCCCCTCTCTTTCAAACGAAGCGCCAAGAGACACGGTGCCTAGGGCAGAGTGCGCCATGCATATTAAATGAAAAATTAATACCGCCGAGCAGAAATGAACCGAGGTACAGAGCAAGGGTGCTTTATTCTGAGCAAATTCAACCTTCGGATTGCTTAGAAATGTCGCGACGATGCTCAGACTCAGTGATCCGAGCTCCCCAACTATCATAAGTTCGAATGATTGACATTTATTGATTGCGACGGCCAACATTCCTATACCCAAGGTACAGTTGACGCCGTACGCATTTAATGCGCACTCAATGCAAGCAATAAGTGCGCCACAGAACCGATGGGGTATTTCCATGTGACGAAAACGACCATTGGCATGCGAGAAGCCTAAGGGATAGTACGTCAGCGAAGCTTGCTCAACAAGCCTCCCGATCAAAATGCAAAATGACGAATCGGGCAAGAGCATCACATCATCTTCCAGCGACTCAAGATCTCGAACAATGGCAAGATGATGGGGGCAATTGAGGGGAATTAAGTTTCAACCAGAGCAACGTGGAGCACATGTGGCCGACTAGAGCCACGTGGAACACACGTGGGAGGCTGTATAGCGCAACAGGCCTTTTGACCACGGCATGTGACATGGAATATATGCTAGCTTGGGCAGTAAGCTGAGCCACTCGAGTAGCATATTAGAGGTTTGTCGACCACGGGGCATATGTGTCCGAGCAATTGTCCTTGGCTCTAAGTTCAGAGGGAGTTCAAACCCGACCTCGTGCACGAAATGCTCGGCATCCAGGTCCGAACAGGGCGAGTTGTGCAACCTCTAGATCTGAGCTTGAGGGTTGATATGCATATCAAGAAAGTGATCTGATGATAAGAGGTCAGTAAGGTTTGGATAAACTCTAAGACTAGGATGTCAGAAAGAGTTGACTTAGCTTGGCCTAGACTAGGTTTGAGTATTGATGGACAGCTTGGCATGATAAAAGGCACTTGCAGAAAGATCTTGCACAGATTCCTGATGATGACCCTAATAAGTCACCATCAAACCATTAATTGTTATGCATAGATCATAGAGAGGAATTACAAGCCAACCTGCTCGAGTCGGGTCGAACTCTTCAAGCGGGTCAAGTACATTTCTACCTATAAATAGTCAGCCAGCCTGAAGACAAAGGTGTGCTCTCTATTACTAAGCAAAAACTCTGTCAAAGTACTCTATCAAGTTCTTCCTTCTCTCTAAAATCTCTTGCCTGACTTGATCGTCGGAGGGTCTACTGGTATAAAGACACTAACGGGCATCTCACCCCTTTCTTGTGCAGGCGTACACGTGGCGATTCACCCTTGACATCTTAGCCAGCTTGGACATGACCAGTAGATCCCAATCCGTATCCTCTACATTATTAGCTCCTAATAACACTACCAATTCCACTACCTCAACTACCATCTAGCCGACAGTTGATAATGCAAACCAAGTACTTGAGTGATACACCCATTTCTTTCCCAGTATCCAAAGCATATCAGCAGAGCCATTAAACCATCAGACCCCAAGCATCTTAGCAAAACCAGGAGCAGCAGAACAAGCAAAACAGCATCAATCAGATTTATCTTTTCTTTGAAAGCGCTTGAAGATTTAAGGCCTTGATTTCGTGAATCCTGTATATAATTTATTCGACAGAGATCTCAACCAACCCAAGCTTAGTTTTAACCCAAAAATCCATGCGAAGTTTAGCCAAATCCATCGTACCATACCAATCGGGTCTGGATTTCTTGAAGTGAACCTGATTTCTCTTCAACCAGATCGACCAAACGATTGCATAGAAAAGGGAATTCCATAGTTGCCTCTCTAGGTTTTTGAATGGGGTTCCAAACCACCATAACCACAAACCCTTTAGATTTGCGGGGGAGGCCCATTGTTTCCCCCACCACTTTAAGGCACTGCACCAAATCTTCCAAGAGAAAGGGCACCCAACCATCAAGTGCTCCACTGTTTCTTCCTCACCTTCGCATAAAATACATCTCAAGCTTTCAGTGGCTGGAATAATCCTTCGCTTGACCAATTAATCTTTGGTGGCAATGCCTCCTAGTAAAGCCCTCAAGCATAAGATCTTACACTTTTGTGGAATTGGTTGCTTCCAAATATTCTTATCTTTCACTAGTATCCATCCTTGCCCTACTATCTGTTGCATGAAAAATGACTTGGTTGAGAAGCACTTATTGGTTTCGCCCTTCCAAATTAGACTGTCCACCTTATCTAGATAAAGCACAACTTCCTCCACCAAAAGCATAATCGATAGCTATTGTTCTTTCTCCCAAGCGAAAAGGGGTCTTTTGAAGAGCTGGCTATTATTATCCTCCCTTGAGTTAACCATGGCCCTTTCATATATGAAATCATGGAGGAGGATGTCCTTAACTTTTGAGACGTTATATAGCCTCTCATAGGAGTCACATAGAGAAACACTTCCCGTCCATACATCCTGCCAAAATTTGATTTGTTTTGCATCTCTAACTTTTAAACAGAAGTTTTCCTTTAGTATATCTCTGGTTAACTAATTCTTCGGCTCACCTAGCTTAGAGATGGCCTTCCAAATAGCCGAGCACTTTCCTCTCCGACTTGGTGGAGGGAGCCATTCATCTTTGCTAAGGTCGTATTTGCAATAAATGACCCTTCTCCACAGGGCTTGCTTTTTTGAACCAAACCTCCACCACCATTTAACCAGCAATGCTAAATTCTTCAAATGAAGAGGGGTCACTCCCAAGCCCCCTTTGGATAAACTTGTTTGAATTTTCTCCAAACCAATGAAGTGTACTTTCCTCTTCCCCTCCTCCTCTCCCCATAGAAAATTCCTTTGAATCTTTTCTAAGGTAGCACACAACCTGCTAGGCATTTTGAAAAGGGATAAGTAATAGATGGAAAGATTGGATAAGGTAGTTTTAACAAGAGTTAATCTACCAGCAAAGGATAGGTAATTTCTCTTCCAACACTTCAGTTTCTTCTTGAAAGCCTCTATGACTGGATTCCACATTGAGATCCTCCTTGGAGAAGCCCCCATAGGAAGATCAAGGTATTTGAGGGGAAAAACACCAGATTTACAACATAGTTCGCTAGCTATGTGGCAAACTCTCTCATTTGGGATGCTGATGCCACAGAGACTACTCTTATGGAAATTCACTTTTAGGCCTGAAACCAACTCGAAATACCTAAGAATATATTTAATGTTCTGAAGTTCCTTTGGGTCATCCTGGCAGAAGAAGATGATATCGTCTCCGAATTGCAGATGAAAAATCTTGGGGGCATCTCTTCCAAAACCCACCCCTTGAGCAAACCAGCCATAGATGCCCTATGGATACGAATATTGATCCCCTCAGCAACAATGTCGAAAAGAAAAGGGGATAGAAGGTCCCCTTGCCTAATCCATTTCTCCGTAGGGAAGTCTTTGTTGGCCTAACAAGGTTTCAACGACCATTTTGATGATAACAAGCTAAAGTATCTAATTATGAAAATTGAGATCATTTACAGAAAACACATGTTAAGAATAATTAAAGATACAAAGTCAAAGCCATGAAGTATATTCAAGTCAAATACTTCGATAACAAGTTCTTGGAACAATGCAAAAGACGAAGGATTGAAGACTTAGCATAAGGTTTTCATTTGTATTGCAAGACAGGATCCATGTAAGTTTACTACTATTTCAATATATCCTTTGAAGTTCATAGGAAACCAAAAGTGAAAAGATATAACTCATGCATATCTCTTTCCTACAAGGATAAAATAGTTTATGAATGAACTAAACTTGTGCTTAGATTGAGAAACATTTTAATCAAGTTTACCTTGTGTCTTAAACATATCAAAACTCATAAAGATCTTATTTTTCATTCAAAACTTTCATAAAATGATCTTTAAAGGATGAAATCTGAACCTCAAAGGTTCAATCGACTGAATTCATAAATCAGTCGACTGAAAAACCTACTGGAAAATCAATTTGATGAACCTCAAAAGTTCAATCGACTGAATCTCAATACCAGTCGACTGAAAAAGTTTCTGGAAAATCAAATTGAGGAATCTTAAAAGGTTCAGTCGACTGGCCCCTTTATCTCAGTCGATTGAATGGACTTTTTATAGGTTCGGTCGACTGGATTTATATCCTCAGTTGACTGAATTGTTCTGAAGGGCAGTTCTGACAACATAACAGCTAGTTTTTCTGTGAAAGTCAACCCATCTCTTCAGCCACAACGGCTAGCTCAAAAATCTGGCTATAAAAGGACCATATCATCAATACAAAAACATACAAGAAGCTTTCAAAAGAACATACTCTCTTACTACTCATTCTTGAGCATTCATATTTCATATTCTTACTCATACTTGTGAGAAACACTTAGAAAATCTCAATGAGCTTCATTTGATATATTCCTTGAGAGTGAATTAGTGTGCTATATTGTTGTACTCACTTACTCATTGAAGGAACGTATTCTTGTACACACTTTTCATCAAATAATTGTTAAGGCTTGGTCATAGCCTTGTTCAAGTGAGGGAATATCACTTGTGATGGAGAGAGGCATCTCCACCTACAAGGAGATATTAGTGAAAATTCTCAAGCGTGTTGCTAGAGACAAGGACGTAGGCCGGTGTGCCAAATCTTGTAAAAATCTCGATTTCATTCTCTCTAACTCTCGAACTCTTTATATTTATAATTGTTTGAATATTTGTTTATCCACTTGAGATTAAGAATATATATATTGCATGCTTTAAATTGAATATCTTGAAATTTTTTTAAAATATCCAATTCACCCCCTTTTGGGATCACATTACACTCACAATCGATATCAGAGTATAGGTCACATTTTTACCTAGCAAGTTTTTGTGAAAAGATCTATGACAAGTATAGGTGTATCCCATTTTGGAGATGGCCAATCCTCTACAAGACCTCCTATCTTTGGTGATGTAAATTATACTTTCTGGAAATAAATGATGAGAATTTTCATCCAAACAATGGATTAGAGAGCTTGGAGAGTGATTGTTTAAGGTAACTTTAAACCTACTAAAACCGTTGAAGGAAAAGAGGTTCCAAAACGTGAAGAAGAAATGAATGAGAGTGATATGAAACTATTCCAAATAAATTCTAGTGCTATGAATGCTTTATATTGTGCTTTTGATGCAAATGAATATAATCGTATTATGACTTTCAAGAATGCTAATGAAATATGGGAAAAATTAGAAATTATATATGAAGGTACACAAGAAATCAAAGACTCTAGAATTGATAGGTTAATTAGTGAATATGAATGATTTAAAATGAGTAATAATGAATCCATCTCTAGCATGTATTCTCAGTTTACTCACATCATTAATTCTCTTAGTGCTCTTAAAAAATCTTGCCAATCTTGTGAATTGTTAAGGAAAGTGCTTAAGGCCTTACCACCCATTTGGGAAGTTAAGGCGACGGCCATTTCAGAAGCTAAAGATCTAAGAGTTATGACGTTAGATGAACTCATCGGATCCCTCTTGACATATGAACTCAAGATCAACGATAGAGTCAACGAGCAAAACAAAGCGAATAAATCTATTGCTCTAAAAGCGTCAAAAGAAAGTTCTAGTGCCGAAGAAAAAGAAGAGCTTGATGATGACGATATGGCTCTCATCACTAGAAGACTCAAAAAGTTCTTCAAAAGAGAAAAGATTTGCAAGAAAATTCCGTAACACAAGATTTGATAAAGGTGATTCAAGCAAGAGAGATTACAAGAAAGATCCCATCACTTGCTACAATTGCAAGAAAATGGAGCACATCAAGCCGAAATGTCCTCTTCTCAAAAAGGATCCGAAGAAGAAAAAGATGGCCATGAAAGCTATAACTTGAGATGACACGGATTCAAACCAGTCAAGCAAAAGTTCTAGCGATGAGGAAGTTGTAAATTTTTGCTTGATGGCTAGTATCGATGAGGAGGTAAATTCTCACCCCAATTCAAACTTACTTGAATCTTGTAATGAATCTAGTACTTATGAATCCATGCCATCTTATGAAGAACTTAAAAATGAATTATATAACTGGCATAAAAAATTCTTGAAATTAGAAAAGCAAAATATAAATTTGAAAAAAAAATTGAGAAACTCACTAAGGAAATTGAAAATCAATCCATAGTTTTGAACGATCTAAAGGACTCCTTTTCAAATAATGAAAAAGATCATGATTTGCAAGTTGAAACGTTGGAAAGAGAAAATTTTATTTATAAAGTTAAATTTGACAAAGTTACAAAAATTTCTGAAAATGAGATTTCTCAATTAAAAAAGAAAAACGAATTGTTAAGAAAAGAACTTAAGACTTTAAAAGGAAAGGATCTTGAAAATGATATCTCATGTGATTTGAGGAAAAAAGTAGATGACTACTCCAAAATTATTTACAAAATTACAAATGGAAAGGAAAACTTTGAAAGACTTTTAGGAGCTCAAAGAATGTCGTTAAATAAAGAAAGCATTGATTACAATGGAAAAACAAGTTACAAGAAAATATTGAAAAGCTCTTTCGTAAAAGAATCCAAAGATTTTCAAGCGTCTTCTTCAAGAAACTTTTATGAACACACAATTTGTTTCCTATGTAAGAAAAATGAACATATTAAATTTGATTGTCCAATGAAAAGAAAGAATGGTATCACAAAATTGGTGTAAAAAATTAAAAACACTAATCCTAAAGGACCCAAAAAGATTTGGGTACCCAAGAAAATCACCTAATTTGTTTTGTAGGTATGGTTGAAGTCCACAGCATCTAAAGAAAAATAGTACATGGATAGTGGATGTTCAAGGCACATGATGGGAGACAAATCAAAATTCTTGAGCTTAAAACCAAAAGATGGAGACTATGTGACCTTTGGAGATAATGGTAATGGCAAGATCATCAGCGAAGGCAAAGTTGGTAAAGAATCTTCCCTTCATATTGATAATGTCTTACTTGTTGATGGTCTAAAGCATTATCTCCTAAGCATTAGTCAATTATATGATAAATGATATTGTGTTACATTCAAGCATGATACTTGTATTGTTAAAGATAAGAATGTTCATAAAGTTTTATTTGTTGCAAATCAATTTGAAAATGTGTATCCATAAATTTTGATAAACTAGATTCTCAAAATGTCAAATGCTTTTTGGCACAAAATGAAACAAGTTGATTATGGTATAGGAGGCTAGGTCATGCTAGCATGGATCTCCTATCTAAACTTATCAAAAAAATTTTGGTGAAAGGCTTGCCCAAAATCAAATTCATTAAGGACAAAATTTGTGATGCTTGCCAATTTGGTAAGTAAGCCAAAACGAGTTTCAAAAAGAAACGAGAAATTTCTGCAAATAGGCCACTATAATTACTTCATCTTGACTTATTTGGTCCCATGAATATTCAAAGTCGTAGTGGAAAAGTGTATGATTTTGTAATAGTTAATGATTTTTCAAGATATACTTCGATTTTATTTCTTGCATAAAAAGATGACGTACAGTTTGTATTTGCTAAACTTTGTAGAAAATTTCAAAATGCAAAGGGCTATTCAATCTTAAACATTCGTAGTGATAGAGGAGGAGAATTTAAAAACAAAGAGGTTAAAAATTTTTGTGATCAAAATGGTATTTCCCATAAATTTTTGGCTCCTCGAACTCCTCAACAAAACAGGATTGTAGAAAGGAAAAATCGTTCATTACAAGAGATGACTCGAACTATGTTAAATGAGCACAAGTTGCCTAAGTACTTTTGGGCCGAAGCGGTCAATACCGCTTGTTATGTAATGAATCGAGCTTATATAAGAACTCATCTTAACAAAATTCCTTATGAACTATGGAATGGAAAAAAATCCAACATTTCCCATTTTCATGTTTTTGGGATCAAATGCTTTATATTAAATGAAAAAGATGTTTTAGGCAAATTTGATTCCAAATCGAATGAAGGTATATTTCTTAGTTTTGCAATTAATAGCAAAGCTTATAGAATTTATAACAAAAGAATGATGTCTCTAGTTGAATCTATTCATGTTAGATTTGATGAAATCATTTCTCTTCCAAGATTTCTAATGATGATGATATAAAAATCAACAAAGGATTGGAGAATTTGCAAATCAACGATGATAAAGGAAAAAGTATCGAAGTTCATATTAATGATCAAGAGGAACATGAAGAGTTGCCAAAAGAATGAAAGACTGTAAAAGATCACCCACTGGATCAAATTATTGGTGAACCATCAAAAGGGGTAACTACTCGATCCTTTTACAAAAATATTAGTAATCATCTTGCATTTTTATCTCAAGAAAAACCAAAGAATATAAATGATGCACTAGAAGATAATTCATGGACAATGGTTATGCAAGAGGAACTTAACCAATTTGAAAGAAATGAAGTATGAAATTTAGTTCCTAGACCTAGAAATCATACCATAATAGGAACCAAATGAATTTATAAAAATAAAAAGGATGAAAATGGTATAGTTGTCCGTAACAAGGCTAGGCTAGTGGTTCAAGGATATAATCAAGAAAAAGGAATAGAATTTGATGAGACCTATGCACCTGTAACTAAGATGGAAGCCATACACATGTTGCTTGCATATGCATCACATAAGAATTTTAAACTATATCAAATGGATGTAAAAAGTGCATTCTTAAATGGCTATATCAATGAAGAAGTCTATGTTGAACAATCGCCGAATTTTGAAAACTATCATTATCCCAATCATGTTTTCAAATTATCCAAAGTATTGTATGGTTTAAAGCAATCTCCTAGAACTTGGTATGAAAGACTAAGTGGTTTCCTACTAGAAAATGGCTTTGTAAGAGACAAAATTGACACGACACTTTTCATAAAAATAAATCATGAAGATATACTTATCATTCAAGTATATGTTGATGATATTATATCCGGTGCTGCTAACGAAAGCTTGTGCGAGGAATTCTCATTGTGTATGCAAAAGGAATTCAAAATGAGCATGATAGGCGAACTCACATTCTTCCTCGGACTTCAAATCAAACAAGCAAAAAATGAAATGTTTGTAAGTCAATCAAAGTACATACGAGACTTGCTCAAACGGTTGAACGTGGAAGAGGAAAATTTTTTGGGAACACCCATGAGTCCATCAACAAAGCTAGACATCGATGAACAAGGAAAATCGGTAGATACTAAGCTCTATCGAGGTATGATATGTAGTCTTTTATACTTAACTGCTAGTAGACCGGATATTATGTTTAGTGTGTGTATGTACGCTAGATTTCAAGCATGTCCTAAAGAATCACACCTAATTGTGGTTAAAAGAATCTTGAGATATTTAATCGATACAATAGACATAGGGTTACGGTATCCAAAATTCACTTCCTTTGAAATGGTTAGTTATTTCGATGCGAATTTTGCCGGGTGAAAAATAGATCGCAAAAGTACAAGTGGTACTTGTCATTTCCTAAGAAAGTCACTTGTCTCTTAGTACTCGAAGAAACAAAATTCCGTAACCTTATCAACTGCCGAGGCCGAATATGTGGCCGCGGGTAGTCGTTGTGTTCAAGTCTTATACATGAAACAACAACTTCAAGATTTTAAATTGAGCTATGATATTGTGCCTATAAAATGTGATAATACAAGTGCAATTAATATTTCTAAGAATCAAATATTGCACTCACGAACAAAACACATCGAGATATGACATTATTTTCTTCGTGATCATGTACAAAAGGGAGATATTCATCTAGAATTTGTTTGCACAAATAATCAATGGGCCGATATTTTTACTAAACCACTAAATTAGGATCGTTTTATCTTAATAAGAAGAAAATTGAGATTATTGCATAATAGAGAAGTTGTGTGAGCTTACACAAGAAAAGGTGAGAAAAGTTTATTTTTGAACAAAGTCCATTCTGTCAAAAATCTCTTCAGTCAACTGACCTTAGTACCTCAGGTGACTGAAATACTTACTGGAAATCCCAAAAAGTCTTAAAGGCTTCATCCAGTCGACTGACCAAAGATTTCAGGCGACTAAATAACTTAATGGAATTTCAAATCACATTACGGCCAACTTTAGTCGACTGAATAGCCATTCCAGTTGACTGAACTGTCGGGTTTTAAAAACCCTACGACGCTGAAACAGTTTCAAAACTGTTCTTCTCTTTCTCTCTTCTCTCTCGATTCTCTCCATATCTCTCCTCCCACAACCTCTCTTCTAAAAGCGTACATCTCTACCACTCCATATCACTCCTACATCTTCTCTCCTTCACCAAATCCTTCTAAATCTCACAATGCCGCCAAGAACCAAGGGAGGAAAAGGCAAAGGGGTTGCCGGTTCCACATCATCGGCTCCAACCAAAAATATTTTCTCCTCATCTAGGGCTAAGGATCTCTATATGAATCATCTTTCCTCCATCGATCCAATTTTTGGTAAGTTTTTTGGCATGGAATTCATGCATCGCTATTTTCTGAATATATGTCGTCTCTTTTCTAATATGGGTTGGGCTCCCTTCTTGTTTTATAAACCTACGGGTATTTTCTCTCCCCATGTTGGTTTATTCTATGCTAATCTCACCCAAGAACTCAAACATAACCCTAATGATTGACATATTTATTTTTCTACATACCTTTTTGGGAAAACATATCAATTCTCCAACAAAGTCATTGCTAATCTTTTTGGGATGGGTCGTGGCGATTTCACTTGTCCTTGACCATCATCCAATTGGATTATAGAGCAAGAGTTTACTCCTCAAGCATTTTTACCCTGGGTCGTCAATGGACGGCTAACAAACATTGTTCTCACACCGAAATATGCTACCCTTAAACTAGAAGCCAAACTCATCCATCTCATTATTACCTACAATATTCTTCCCCGTAGTGGCTCTCGCAATTATATCTCATACCTCGACTGCTTCGTTATGTGGTGTTTCTACACCGAGAGGCGCAATGATCTTCCCACTCTTATATGTACTTGGATTCTTTCCCGCGAAAGCACCACGCGCCACACTCTCCCATATGGTGCTCATCTTACACGTCTTTCTGAGTCTTTTGGCTTCTCTCCTTCACCATCGATCTTCAATCCTCTTAAACCCACAGACTTCTTCAATGACAAATCTCTTCGACTTATGGGAAATCGGTTAGACGATGGTGCTTGGATTCCCAAATGTGGTCGAGAAACATCCCCTATGGATGTAGACGATGAGGATGAAGAGCAAGCTTCTGATCAAGCCGATGCTCTCTTTCATACCTCTCCTCCGTCTCCTACCTCTACTCCTACTGTTGATCCTTCACTAGATCCCTCCACCAAAACTTTTCTCAAACGCTTCGTAAAATCCTTCACCAAAGAAATCAAAGGGGAAATCAAGAAAGTCCACACTCGCCTCACTCAAATCCAAAACGTATGCACATCAGTCTAAAATCGCCTTACTCGCATTGAAGATGCTCTAGGGGTTCCACCATATTTTTCTTCTTCACCTAATGAGAACACCGGTGGTGATGATGGAGGTGATGACGAGACCGCCGATACCGAGGATGCTGACGATGACGATTCCTTCGGGTCCCTTGCTTTTTGATCTTGACAAAAAGGGGGAGAAGCAATGGAAGCAAAATGGATGTTTACCTTTTTAATTTGCTTATCTTTTTGAAAAATGGATGTACTTATTGCAAACTTTCTTGAAAAGTGAATGTATTCCTTTTTGACTTATATATATATTTTGGATGTTCAATCATTGAATTTATCTTTTTAAATATATATGCACATCCTGGATGGTTGAACTTTAATGCATGACTCATCATATTAAATGGAAAAATGTGAATGATATATCGTTATCATTGATTCTTGAACATCTATATGAAATGCTTACTTTTCTCTAAAAAATGAAATCATAATGTTAAGTCTTCAAAATATGCTATTGTGAGAGGGAGTCATTAAAACTCTCAAACATATTTATTCACTCATGCTTATTATGAGGGGGAGCATTATATAACTTTTCTACATTTTTTTGCCCCTTGTTTTGTCATCATCAAAAAGGGGGAGATTGTTGGCCTAACAAGACTTCAACAACCATTTTGATGATAACAAACCAAAGTATCTAATTATGCAAATTGAGATCATTTACAGGAAACACATGTTAAGCATAATTAAAGATACAAAGTCAAAGCCATGAAGCATATACAAGTCAAATACTTCGATAACAAGTTCTTGGAACAATGCAAAAGATGAATGATTGATGACTTAGCTTAAGGATTTCATCATCATCATTGGCTTGAACACATTCTAGAATTTTTTTATGAAAGTAAAGTTGAACCCGTCTGCACCTGGGGCTTTCCCTCCTACATAGTTAACCACAGCTGAAGCAATCTCCTCTTCCAAGAAAGGGGCTTCCAGACTTGCAGCCACCTCTGAATTCAGTTCTGTGCCAATGTTGCCCTCGATGGAAGGTCTGTGGCTCTTAGTTTCTATAAAGAGGTTAGAGAAGAATCTTACAACCTCAGCTTTTACTTCTTCTGGCTTACTAGCAATGGCTTCATCACCATTAAGCTGGGAAATGAAGTTTCGAAGGTACCTTTTCTTTATAGCCAAGTGAAAAATCCTGGTGTTCATATCACCCTCTCTAAGCCAATTTATTCTGGCTTTTTGGCGCTAGATTGATTCTTCACTAGCTTGCTCCTCCCAGAGACTCTTTCTCATCTCACTTCTTAGCTTCCTTTCGGCCTCTGTAAGGGAAGACGTTTCATTTAGGATTTCTAGTCTTGCAAGTTCAGAAGATATGTGACTCAATTTTTCCTTATGATCTTGGTCCCCAGAGCTTCTCCAGAGCCTGATACTCTGCGTAATATCTCTCATCTTCAACATAATGATATGTCATGCCCAGCCTTCATACGAATTCTTTTCCTAAGCTTCCCTGATTGCTTTGCACGTAGAAGGTTTAGATAGCCAAACATCAAAGAATCTGAAGGGAGATGGGCCCCAGTCTAGCCCATCTGGCCCTAGAAGGATCAGATTGTGGTCGGATAGTAGCTGAGGTAGCCCCCATTCTTTCCACCCAAATCTAGCATAAAGTTCCTTGGATACTAGAAACCTATCCAGCCTGCTATGCCTGACTTCCTCCTGCAAATTTATCTATGTGTAGCTTCTCCCGATCATGGGAAGATCCATGACCTCCATATCCTCTGTGAACTCCGTGAAGATTTTCATACCTCTAGATTCTCTAAAGCCTCCCTCCCTTTCGTTCACCTTAAGCACCTCATCAAAGTCTCTGCCTAAGCACCAAAGGTCTAGGGAGCCTTGTTTAAGCATTCTGATTTCTTCCCACATCAGCTTTCTATCTATTTCATCATTTGGGCCGTAGATATTGGCTATAACACAGGGAATGTCCCCATGCAGGTTACTAAACATTAGGATGTAGTGCCTGCTGTTCATGCTTCTCTAAAGCTGGAAGGACTTCTTCTCCCAAATACTAAGCAAGCCACCCGAAGCTCCTTCAGTTGCAACTTCGATCCACTCAAAGTCGTCGCTACCTCCCTATAGTGAGGTCAGGTCTTTTGGATCCCAGGGCTTGCTTTTTGTTTCTTATAGTAACAAAAAATTGACTTCGTGAGCTTGAGAAGTTATTTTCACCGTTCTGCATCTTTGAGGTTTTTCAGACCCCCTGATATTCCAAGAAAGAAATTTAATACACATTAAAAATGTGAATTCACCCTTTTGAGAAGCCGTCAACTTACTTCTGTCCAATCTCAGCTTGATTGTGGTTTTCCCACTCTTTTAGGCCCATGTCTGAGAGCATTTCGAGCATCTCTTCCTCCGTCCCCTTAAAGTTAATTCCCATGTTCTTGCCCATGTCAGTGACCTCCCCTGCTTCCTTCAATATCAGCTTATTCCTATGTTGGATATCACCTGTGGAAATTGAGTTTTGAGATAGGCCTTTAAAAGGCTTTGTCCTCTGGCTCTCATGGTGTTTCCTACGCCTTATCATGGCTTTAATGGGACAACCTAATTCTAAAAAGGTCCTTCTTCCCTTGGGTTTCTTAATATTATGCTTTAGCCTTCTCCCCGTCAGTTCCTTAGTTTGTAAAACTTCAGTCTCCTAAGGGTTCAGTCCAAAATTTGATGAATTTGCAGAATTTCGTGGGCTAAAACCTTGACCGTCCTGGATGTTGGTCTGTGGGTCTTCAGACCCAACAATATTAAAATTTCTCGAGGCCCAAATATTTTTGGGCTCTCCCAAACCTAGAGAAGTTCTTGATAGGCTCTTATCCTTCTTTCCCAAGCCCACACTCCAGCTTTGGGATTGCTTATTAGCTGGGATGCCCTCATGTTTTCCACTACCCGAGAGGTTTGCAGCCTTACCTGGGGGGCTACAGTTGTGCAGAGGTATCTTGGATGAATTAGAGTGCTTCTTGAAAAAGTTCTGCAACCCTGGGACTTCCCCTTTCATGCTAACACTGTCCCCGCTCTTTTTTTGTTTACAAAGGTTGACTTTAAATCCTCTTTGTTCATCTCACTTTCAAATTGTGTTTCTTCGACAAATGTGATTAAATCCACGTCATCATCTTCAACCTCCCTACTGGGTTTCTGAGGGTTTTTCCTAAGCTTAAAGTTGCTACAATTCTCATGGTGACTTAAATCAGTGCTCTTATCTTATTCATCAGCATCAGATTTTACCCTCTCCTTTTGGGGATTACCTGCTATTGTTGGGTTCTTCGCCAATGGCCAGCTAAGGAATGGTATTTCTACTACTTTGACTTCATAAAGGAACTTCCCCACCTAAAGATTACACCAGATGTCAATGGTCTTTACTTTCTCAGTCTGGATAAAGATCTTGCCTCTTTCCAAGTCCATTCTTTTGGTCGTGCTTGTTTCAATGAAGAGGAATTCTCCATATGCTTCTCCAATCGATCTAAAGGTTGCTTCAGTCCATGCATTTTGAGGCACACCTTCTACACTCACCCAAACTCTTCTAATATTGTTGGTTTCCTTGTAGTGCCAATCGTACAAAGCTTCGAACCATGTATCTAACTAATCCCTACCCCCCTCACAAGAAGCTTGTTTATCTATTTCTGATACAAATTGAATCAAGACTTTCTTACCTCCCATTGGAATGATTGATATTTCGTAGATTTGTTCACTCCTCATTGCTTCTTCAATGGACTGGACTGGACTGATTGCTAGCTCTTGGCTATTCCAACTTTGCAGCTTCTCAACTAGGAGTAATCAACTACCCCTATTGCTTTCTTGGTTGACAGTAAGTTTGTTGTGGCTAGAACCTTGGGAAGTTCTGCGCTTTCTACGTGGGTATAAGTTCTAGTATCTCTCAAGGCTGCATTTGAAATTTTGTGCTTTGTTGGTCTTTGCATAGCTTCGGTGCCCTTGCATTGAAAGTAGTGTCCTTTCTTCTGTTTGGTCCTTAAATGGTTCCGTCGACCCGCAGCTTGTAGCTACCCAGCCAAACTCCATTGTACTTATTGATGGCTCTCTTTACAACATCTTGGTTCTCGAACCTCAAAAAACCAAACCTTGTGTGTGTCTTCTTCCTCCATTTGTTTGGGATGAAGATATCCTTAACCAAGCCACATTTACTGAAAATCCCCTTCAGCATCCTCCAAAAATATCCTTATGGAGATTATCAACGAAAATGGTGCATGTTGATCCTTCTACTTTGTAGCCAGAGCCATGGCCTCCATCCAGAAGTTTACCTTCAGCTCCTCCAATTTCTCATCTACCCACCATTTAGTTAGTAGGAAACGAAGGGAAGAAAGCTTAAACTTACCAAATCCCTAGTTAATAATGGGAATAATATTATCATGCATTGAGGCGAAGGAGCTCAATAGCGTTGGTGGGGGATCTGGTGGTGATTCGGTGCATTCGGTATCTAGCCATAAATGCTTACATTTTCACTTACTCATTTTGTCGAACACCTTGTTTGCCCTCCAAGACTTGAAGTAGAATCTTCAATCCCCCCTTTTCTCCACCACATATTGAAAACCCTCATATTCAAGACGTCGATCCCACGTCCCTCGATGACTTCCTCCACCAAACACCCCTTTGGAAAAATTTTAGTGACCAATGATCACCATTCACAAGATTTCTCTGCTGCAACCAAGATCTTCAGGGCCATGATTCAGAACAGATCATCTTTAGTATACGGGAAGCTAGGGCTTAAATGTCCGATGTGATGGTCAAGACTATTAGTGATTGTAGTTGTCGATGGTGATCGTCAATGGTGGTTATTACCGGTGGTCTAACGGCGAAACAGTGAGGCAACAATTTTTTTATGCGACCATCTATTACACTCCTCACTAACGTGGGATTCAATATCGATCTCCCTTTCTCCTTCATAGCTGTCCATGACAGCAAACGAAAAGAGATGAGAAAACTTGTGTGTTCAGTCATTCACTCACAAAACCCTAGAACAACATCAACATCAACAATTTCTGATACCTCATGGGACCCATTTTATGACACTAAAAAATTTCTAGGTATGGGAAGTGGGTTAGGTTTTCAATGTTAGACAAGTTGCCATGTTCAATTGCTCATCCTTGTCCCAGTCAGTGTTAACAATACCTAAGAGAGGGCATACCAGGTTGCTCTTTTATATATTTAAATTTTTATAAAACTAAAAATTCTCATTATAAAAATAGA
Source organism: Heliamphora exappendiculata (assembly GCA_034768845.1). NCBI lineage: Eukaryota > Viridiplantae > Streptophyta > Magnoliopsida > Ericales > Sarraceniaceae > Heliamphora > Heliamphora exappendiculata. The sequence continues at coordinate 25,778 of JAOTRH010464578.1, forward strand.
TTATTAGTTAATTTAATAATTAAAACCATTTTCATCTCTCCATCTTTATATATTCATTTGTGAAATAAGGAAACAAAACAACATGAAAAGTAAAAAGACATGATATAGAAAACATAAGTGCCTAATATATAAAGTGAGACTTGGTAAATTCTTAGAATTATTTAGAATATCGTTTCTTAATTAATTTTTTGATTAGAAGTTTTTACAAACTCCTCAACTTTTAAACTCATTTCTCCAACACTGGTAAAATAAGATAAAAAATAGACAAAGAGCATAACGAGTGAAGACATGAGAAAGAGAGAGAAGATATGTGACGAATATACAAAATTAGACATGTCAAATTCTTAGTGTAATATAATAATAATAATAATAATAATAATAATAATAATAATATAGATATTATTTTTAAAATCCTAATATAGATATTATTCTTAAGTCATAATATTTTTTAGAGTTCTAATATTTTAGAAATTTGTTTATTTTGGTAATAGAATTGCTTAACCTAGCTATATAAATCCCTACATAGGGATTTCGGTGGCTTAAAAGAAAAGTACGCAGAGGCTGTGCGGCGCAATAGGGTTAGCTCCGAGTGGAAATTTTTTTTGGCAGAGAAGAATATTTTGTGTTTCTCATATCGATCAAATAGTAAACCAAGCCCGATCGTTGCAAAACTCTATATGTATATTTTTTGCACGTAGTTCTTATTAATCATCGACATCGATCATTGATAGGTAAGATCTAATGCCTTGTTTGATTTATTAAGTAACTTTTTAATCGTAAAACTAGTTTATTCTTATATTTATGGACGCATAAAAGTTATTCTTGAGTTTATTTTAATTAAATGATAATATTATATAGAACAGATAATAAATAGTAAGTCTAAATAATTATTGTAATAAATTTTAATTAATTATTATTTCAAATATTGATATAGAATGGGTGTAAAAGAAAAAAAAAAAGAAAGAAGGTGAAGCCGAAGTCCATGTGAGTTGCAATCGATGCTTCTCATGGTTTGGAGCCAAACAGTGTTGGTAATATACTTATGTGTATCTATATATATTTATATAGAATTTTAAGATGTTGATTTTAATGTTGGGAAAAAAAAAACTCGTTGTGCATGGACTTTATCACAGAAGGCTATATAAATATTATATTTATAATAGAATAAGATCAAACAATAAGTTGGGAGTTGAGCAACAAAGATAAAATAAAATAATGAATTTTTATATATTTGTCTTTGTTCTTAAATTATTGTTAATTCGATAATAGGTTGAATTGTATTAAGATTGACGAGTGTTTGAAAGAAGTATTCAAGGAGGAATTGTTAGGAGGTAAGTAGCCTTCTACCATTGATAGTATTTTTAATTCTTAAAATTGTTTTGAATATCTCTATTGAGAAAAAAAAAAAGAATCTTTGAAATATAACCATTTTTATTGAAGAAATTTTTTTAATTATTTTTTACTCATTTCTAAAGAAAAAAACAGATCAAGTATGAAATTCTAAATATATTTTAAGATATTCAAAAATATTTTTAGAAAAAATTATTGTGATCTTATTTGATTAATTCTGAATATGATTCTTATCTGACTATGATCTGGACCCTAGCCAACGGAGTTTAAATAGTGGCATAAAAACTAGTTTCTTCTATGGCTTCACCACCTACCTATGTATGATTCTGGGTCTTGTCACGAGCTAATGTAGCCATAGTCGTTTAAGACTTGAGTTATACGAATCGAATTATCGGACTATCGAATCATTGAATATCGAACTCTTTTGCACTTACTTATTGAAATGCTTTGTTGTTCTGTTGAAAAAAAAACATGAAGCTGTTTTAATTCTAATGATTTTCTTGTAACTAAACTTGTCTTTCGCTGATCGAATATTAGGGGAAAAAAAAAGAAATGAATTTTTTTTTCTATATTTTTGTACATATTTGATCTAGCTAACAATGGTAGCAGATGATTTGCTGAGTTGTCAAACTCTGGTGTATTTTACTTTTTTTTACAGATCCTGAAGAGTAGAGCTACGCGAGATTTTTGAGAGAGTGTTGAGAGTATGATTATTCTATTTTATTTATTTGGATATGGAATATGTAACAGGTTTTAAATAGAATTGTTTGAGCTTCTTTTGGATATGGACTTAGATTATAT
>JAOTRH010464599.1:0-27924 GCA_034768845.1 Heliamphora exappendiculata
TTTTTGTTGTTAATAGAAGGAAAGAAAAATATTATGAGAGACAAGTTAAGAAAATTTAGTTATTAACATTTAAAAGATAATAAAAGAGAAAAATAGAAGAAAAGAAAAGAATAATAGAATATTTTTAAGAGAGAAAATTATGAATTACTTAAAGATGAAAATTAGTTTAAAAATATTTTTGTGATTTTTGAGTTTAATGAAAATAGAGAAGAAGAAGATGATAAAAGAAAATAAAACAATAAAAGAAAAATAAAAATAAAATTTTATAAGTACTAATACTAGAAAAAAAGAAATACTAAATAGAATTTTATGAAGAAAATAAAGCTAATAATAATAATAAAATTTACATTATTAAAAGAAAAACTAAAAAAAAAATACTAATATAAGAAAATTAAATGAAAAACTTAGTACAAGAAAATAAAATACTATTAAACTGAAATTTAGACTAAACGAAAAAATTAGATACTAGAATATTAAATAAATAAAAAAAGAATAAAATGCTAGGAAAAGAACATTACACTGGAGAAAAAAAAAAGTAAGGTGTTAACAAGAAAAAAATTAATGCTAATGAAGAAAATAAAAGACTAAAAAATAAAATATTAAGCTAAAAGAAAATAGAATATTAGCACTAAATAAAATAAAATATTAAAGAAATTACATTAAGTTAAGGAAATAAAAGATTACATTGCAAATGAAAGTAAGTGCTTGGAAAGTAAATTACATTATTTACTAAACAAAGGCTAACATAAAAATTAAAGTAGAACAATAATTACAATACTATTAAAGTAAAACTAAGCTAACTAAATAAAATAAAATAAATACTAGAATATGAAATTAACATAAAAGAAAGAAAATGAAAAGAAATATAATATTAAAATTAAATGGGTGTAATATTGGCAATTACAACCATTTTCATGTAGGTGCCTTAATCATAAGGATTAACAATATTGATTAGTTGTAACTATTGAGAATGTTGACACTAAATTGATGGATTAATGAAATGCAACAATGTACTAAAAATTGAATGAAAATAATAACTGAAACTTTTAAAAGAAATAACCAAACTACTTTGAATAATAATTAATATTGTAAATATTAAACAAAATTGACAATAATCAAAAAACTTTGAAATGAAAATTAACCCGATCGCTCCAATAGAGAGAAGTGGAGTTTAGAAAGATCGGAGATCAAAGCGAGTTACTTAGATTGCAGGGGAATCCTCAAGTTGGGAAATGTGCTCCAATTGTCCAATCTTCGGGGGGTAATCTAAGCAATTTAGGCTTCAATGTAGGTATGGGAGATTAGGGACTCGGTATCTTAGCAGGGTTTCGGCGTCGGGGATCGGGATCTCTCGGCATATCGGTAGAGTCTCTCCCACTCAAAATTCTCGCTGAAAACGTACGCCGGGGTACGGTATTAATAGAATTCTTCAACCAATGAGGTGTTGCCACGTTTTGGAACACGTCAGTCCATTTGGAGTTGGCGGCCGCCACAATGCAAGTTGGCGGCCGCTGGGTTGGAAAAGGCTCTATTGGCGGCCGCCACAATGTGAGTTGGGGGTCGCCATGTTGTATTTGGCAGGAACCACTTTTTGCTAGGGTTTCCAAGAGGTTCTATAGACGGCCGCCACAATGAACATGGTAGTCGCCACTTCTGACAATGACTTAGGTAACAAATTATCGATGGTTTGGTACAATTTCATTGGTTTTGAAGGTTTTTGATGACTGGGTTCAAATACCAAGCTTGAATCACCTCCCGAGGATCGTACTGAGGCACTATTCCACCTGTTTTCATCATCGAATTCGCCTAAGATTAGGCCGGGTCAAATTGGGGTTTCTACAACAGGGACAACCCACACGACCATCACTGGCCTAAACACTACCAACATGGCCATTACAGACCCACGACGCTCACCCGTGCCAACACAACCCAACAGCAAACCACGCATCTACCATGTACGTTACCCACAAGGCGACACTCAAATGCACACCCGAGGCCACAACACGACCCCTAAAACTGCCACACAACCAACCAAACCCCAAAAGGAATTCACAGGTATTTAAATCAAGTAATTCCCATAAATTAATCAATTGAATACCTTAAGACACCAATTGAAAACCAAGGAATCAACCCAGAACCACAAACCAACAGCCCACAACTTCAGTCGACCGAACCCTAACTTCCAGTCGATCGAACCACCTACTGGAATCTCACAAAATGCCAAAACACATGGTTTAGTCGATCGAACCCCTCGGTTCAGTCGACTGAACCCAAGATCCAAGCTTCAGCTAACCGAATCCCATGATCCAGTCAATCGAACTCCGGCTAAACTTGATTCTGAGCTACGGGTTTCTACATCTAAACCCAAAATCGAAGCCTCCGAACTCCGATTCAACACCTGTAAACATCCACATGTCTAGGCTTAACACCGAGACCTCAAAAGAAACTCCTGACACCCGATTCCATCCACCGGAACCAACAAAAACCTGATTTTTAACCCGAAAACCAACTTTGATACAAAATCAGATCTACTGAGATCTAACCGTTAAAAATACACACGTTTACACGTAGCACCCTTATACAGCAGTAGGGTCTAAAATCCTACCTCGGTGAGTTTAAAACTAGACGTCTCAAATCACCTCAAACCATGTGCAAAATTGAGCTTTGCCAGAATCAAAATCTGATTGGATGGTTGCGTAGCCCTCGATGCCAAAAGCAATGATCCGCTGTTGGAACGTTGAAAACCGAGCCCCAGGCCCCCGAGAACTTAGAGAGAAGGTAGAGAGAAAATAGGAAACTTAGGAGTTAAGTTTTTGAAAAATATCTTTATGAAAGTATCTAACTCCAAATATTTATACGCCTCCAAAATATCTTTTTTTTGAAAATTTTCGAGATTCGCGCCACAATGGCCCACAACCCCGGGAACCTACCCCGCAAGCATATCTAACCCCGATCATGCATCAAAAGTAATAAAAGCATGCTCAAACGAAAACACGTAACGCGCATCCAAAAATGCCGAAAAAAAGAGAACGGGTTTGGGTCTCAGAATTCTACCCCCCTCACAGGAATTTCACCCCCAAAATTTAAGTTAAGGTCAAAATAACAAACCGCTGATCGCAATCCACATAGGCATACGAGATGGTTAGCCAAATCACGCTTATGATATAATCAAATAAGGTCAGGCATCCTAGACAACGGCCAACTATCTCAAAGACACGGGATTTACAATTCACCCCAATCTCACATCATCACCAACCGCTGCCTCAACACAGCACACCATCCACGAGATCCATAACCAATTCCAAACAGATGCAAGGATAAATCTGACCCAGAACTTGCAGACTCATAAAGTACCTTTGCTCGCTGAAGGCATTTCAGCATCCTCCGGGACGACAGGTGCCCTCGAAGAACTGGGAGCGTCAAGGGCATACACTCGGCCTTGTGTCTACCTGGGCTGCACATCTGGAATCTGAAATGAAGCACCCTCACCTGTAACCCTGGAAGGCTGCACTACATAATGCTGCTGCTTATCCTGCACAAAGAAACCCTCTGATGTGCCTACCATACTCGGTACACTCTCCCATTGTGGGTAGGTCCTGCGAATGTGTCCCGGCTAACGACACCCATAACAAATCAGTAGGTCCCTCCCCTGCGATTGAACCCATGACCTCTAGGACTGCCTCCTCGACTGCGGGCACTCCGGTATACGATGCCCCGACTGTCCACATCGATAGCACCTAACCTCCCCTTGTAGCTGAACTGGTACTGAACCCCAGAACCGCTTCCGTTGAGGGCAATCCCTCATACGATGCCCAGGCTGCCTGCACCGAAAGAAAATCAACTCTCTCTACTCTGGCCTCCCAAATGAAGCCACCACCGGTACTGATACAGGAAACTGCTGCTGATGGAATTCCCCAGGACATGAACTCGGACCAGTTAACCTCCAGCGTTTGTCCCCACGCCCCTGAAACTGAGCACCTCCACCATCCTGCTGGGTCCTACTCTCTCCCCTAACAACCTCTACTAGCTGACTGATGGCACTCACCGTCGCACACAGCAACTCCATGGGGAGCATTTGCAACCCCAACATCAGGAATATGCATATCTCTTTGGCTCACATGGTAACGGCCTTGACCACGGCCTCGCCCTCTCCTCGCCGACATCGCGTCTATATGAAAGAAGACAACATATAAGATGCAGCACCTGGCATGAACATAAATGCTAAACACCTAGCATGCTAACACATAGCCACACAAGTTCATGCTAAACAACTCCACATATACTGGGGAGAACCGATAAGAATGACTCGTCAATCTGGATAACCAACTCAGATTCCCCGCTAGAAATCACGTAAGCTAAACGCGTTTCTAACTTGGCCCCTAAGTTTGTTAATCCAAACGCTCGAAGGTAAGACAAATGAATCCCATAGCTCAACCCCCATGCTCACAAATACACGTCATTCACGTATGACTCACATGATATCATGTTCATGTTATCAAACATCTAAACACATGCAGTTATGCACACGCAATCAACCTCACATGGGAACGCACCCTCTTTCCACGGCTCATAGGTATTCGAACCTAAAGCTTTGATACCAAGTTGTCACGCCCCAAACTCTGGGCCCCGTGAAACACCCGAAAACAACCGAACAATCCAACCCAAGAATACAATTTCAAATAAAACCATACATGCATTGTATATAAACGCCAAACGGCAATATTACACGGCTCCAACGCCTAAAAAACATGTTACAACATACACGTAATAAAAGACAAAAATGAAGACTATAACTCTTTCGCTCCCAACCAGCATCCTCTAGATCAACCTACACGATCGGTACCTGAAAATATTTTATCCCAACCCTTGAGCCAAAGCTTAGCAGATTCTAAACAATACATGCAGTATAAACAAAACATACTCGATAAACGAAATGCAGTTTTCGACTTTCTTTCAAGTCATAAAAAAAATAGTTCAAAAATAGTTTTAGATCATGACTCCCCAGAGCCAGAAAATAATTTTCACATGCAAGGAGGAAAGCAAGGATAAAAACCAAGTTTTTCGACTCATTAGAGCCTTGAAAATGATTATAGTATTACGACTCCAGCAGGCCGTTAATACCGTATTTCGACTCCCGTAGGCCGATAATACAACTTTTAAGAAAATTGATCTATTCGTCCCAAAATGCAGTACATGCAATCCATGAAACACACACACACGTGCCTCGTTCGGACCTCGTTTTAGCCGACATAGCGCACTCACCGGTTTCGTAGCCTACCTCATACACCGACTTTCGCAGCCTACCTCATACACTGACTTTCGCAGCCTACCTCGTTCACCGACTTTCACAGCCTACCTCGTTCACCCACACACATCACGTGCATCATCAACCTGGATTTACATATATTGGATCACAGATTCATCTAATCCATTTCATACACATGCAACCAAAACTAGAATTTAAAGCATATAACCATGTATCAACACGACGTTCCACAAATCACGTCACATGTCTAAAAAACTGTAGGTTTTAAAGCATAAATCACGTTACACATAACGATATCACCTATGTAATTCACTTACATATTCCGTATATAAGTAAACAGTTATAAATATGCACATAACCATATAAAGCAACATCACGACACCACTCGTCAAAACCGACATCCACTCACGGGGACAACCCACACAACCATCACTGGCCTAAACACTACCAACACGGCCATCACAGACCCACGACGCTCACCCGCGCCAACACAACCCAACAGCAAACCACGCACCTAACCGTGCATTAACAAACCGCATCTACCATGCACGTTACCCACAAGGACAACACTCAAACGCACACCAGAGGCCACAACACGACCCTTGAAACTACCACACAACCAACCAAACCCCAAAAGAAATCAACAGGTATTTAAATCAAGTATTTCCCAAAAATTAATTAATTGAATATCTTAAGACACCAATCAAAAACCAAGGAATCAACCCAAAACCACAAACCAACAGCCCACAACTTTAGTCGACCGAACCCTAATGTCCAGTCAACCGAACCACCTACTGGAATCTCACAAAATGCTAAAACACGCGGTTCAGTCGACCGAACCCCTCGGTTCAGTGGACCGAACCCATGATCCAAGCTTCAGTCGACCAAACCCCATGATCCAGTCGACCGAACTCCGGCGAAACTTGATTCTGAGCTACGGGTTTCTACATCTAAACCCAAAATCGAAGCCTCCAAACTCTAATTCAACACCCGTAAACATTCACACGTCTAGGCCTAACACCGAGACCTCAAAAGAAACTCCCGACACCCGATTCCATCCACCGGAACCAACAAAAACCCAATTTTTAACCCGAAAACCAACTTTGATACAAAATCAGATCTACTAAGATCTAACCGTTAAAAACACACACGTTTACACGTAGCACCCTTATACAGCAGTAGGGTCAAGAATCCTATCTCGGTGAGTTTAAAACTCGACGTCTCGAACCACCTCGAACCATGTGCAAAACTAAGATTTGCCAGAATCAAAATCTGATCGGATGGTTGCGTAGCCCTCGATGCCAAAAGAAAGGATCCGCTATTGGATCGTTAAAAACTGAGTCCCGGGCCCCCGAGAACTTAGAGACAAGGTAGAGAGAAAATAGGAAGTTTAGAAGTTAAGTTTTTAAAAAATATCTTTATGAAAATATCTAACACCAAATATTTATAGGCCTCCAAAATATCTTTTTTTTAAAAATTTTCGAGATTCGCGCCACAATGGCCCACAACCCTGGGAACCTACCCCGCATGCATATCTAAGCCCGATCATGCATTAAAAATAATAAAAACATGCTCAAGTGAAAATACGTAACGCGCATCCAAAAATGCCAAAAAAAAGAGAACGGGTCAGGGTCTCACATTACACACGTAATATCAATTGGTAGCAGAGCCTAACACATTATTCTTAACAAGTTTTGTGTAAAATATCAAATGGCAGGTATTGGTGTATCCCTTTTTGGAGAAGGTCAGTCTTCCACACGACCTCCAATCTTTAATGGTGTCAACTACACCTTTTAGAAGTAAATAATGAGAATATTCATTCAAACTATGGATTAGAGAGCTTGGAGGGTAATCGTGCAAAGTAACTTTACTCCAACTAAGACTGTAGAAGGTAAAGAGGTTCTTAAGTTAGAAGAAGAAATGAATGAAAATTATATGAAACAACTACAAATAAACTCTAGTGTTATAAATGCATTATATTGTGCCTTAGATGCAAATGAATATAATAGAATAATTGTGAGACCCCGAACCTTGTTATTTTGAATTATTTATACATGATGGCATGTTTTTCTTTCATGTTATATATTATCGATGCATGGTTTATGTTTTGGAGTTGTAGAATAGCATGTAGTAGTGTTTTATGCTTTCTCGAACCTTGTTTAGGTTTGTTTGGTTGGCCTTAGAACAAAAAATCGAGACCAAAATAGTAGGTTGAATCTTTGGGGTTCGGTCGACTGGGCTTGAGTTCGGTCGACTGAAGCTGCTTTCTTGAGTTCGGTCGACTGAGCCAGTGGGGTTCGGTCGACTGAACTGTGGTGGTTTGCATTTTTCGAGGAGCTTCAGTTGACTGAAGTGGCCTCTTTAGTCGACTGAACAGCCTTTTTAGCGAGCCTATATGTATTCCAGTGGCTGAAACGTTTGGAAATTGTTTTGTTTCTTCCATTCTCTCGGCCTTCTCTCTACGTATTTTACCTGCTCGAGCCTAGTTTTCGACAATCAGCTTGTGGATCCTTACTATCTACGCTGTTAGCTTCGCGCTCATCCAGTCTGATTCTCGTTCTGACGAGATCTAATTTTTGAGGTATCGGGTTTTGACCCAACGAGGTAGGATTCTAGATTTACTGCTATTATGAGGGTGTTATATGCAATTGTATGTGTTTTCACCAGGTAAAAATGCATCAAATGTCGTATTTTCAGTTTAAGCCTTGTTTTCCAGATAGAAAGCATGTTATTTGCTTTTCTTGGCTTATAATACTGTATGACATGTGCTAGTGTGGTTTTCAAAGAATTTTCTTGAAAACGGTGGAAAATGATGGTTTTTGGCAGAAATCTCAACATTTTATGTTTTTGAGGTTTGGAGCTCCCATTTGGGGTTGAGTTTCAGATTTTTGAAACATTTTGTTGCAAACGAGGAAAAATATTTTAAAAATATTTTTATTTGATTTCCATGTTGATGGATGAATATAAATATATGTATAATGTATGTTTTGAGGAAATATTTTCATAGTTGAGCTACGGTACTGTTTTTAGAAGATTATCTAGATGTACCGGGATGACGTATATTTAGCACGAGTTACCGTCGGTGTAAGTCCAAAAACGTCCGCAGAGTAGGTACTCAGGTCCTTCGGGTTAATCCCCGTAAATTGAGACGGCAGGGTGCTTAGTTCGCTCGGGTTGTCGCCCGTAAATTGAGTGGTTACGTCGTGGTGTTCCGTATAGCATCTGTGTATCTAACCGGTCCCGTGGTGTATGGGGATTAAATACTGGACAGAGGTCTATAGTTGCTACCTCTGTTCCCTTGTGATAGAGTCGGTACATAGAATCATATTCTTCTCTTTCCACGATGGTACATTCCGTGAGGGAACGATATTTTGGTTATTGTTTTCCTTCAACTGTAGTGTTTAAATGCTTAGTTGTGAAGGAAAAACTGTTTTGGAGGTTTGTTAGAAACTTGGGATTTTATGACATAAAGCCTTTTGGGTTTGTGGTTGAGTTCGCTCCCACTCTATGTGATTGCATATTTCCTGCTTTACAGCTTTAGTGTCTGTTTCTATTGGGCTTTGGCTCACTGGTGGAAATTTTTTGTACAAAACATTACAGGTGATGCTTTGGATAATGATCTTGAGTAGATCTAGTGATGCCCGTGCTGACGGATGATGGATGACTGTAGTAGGTTTTCCTTTTGGTATGCCTATTTTTGAAGGCAGTTTTGGATGCCATAAAGCGATATACTTATTCATGTTTTACAGGATGTTTACTGTTTATGAGAGATGCATTCTGGGTTTTCTTGTGATTTTAACAGGTGGATTTGAATGTATAAAAATCCTTTTTTTTTTTTGTAAAACTGGTATTTGATGGATTTTCACCTAATCTTGGGTTTTGGAGCGTGACAACTTGGTGTAGAGCTCTGGGTTCGAATACCTAAGAGCCATGGAAAGAGGGTTTATCACATGGTGAGGTTGATTGTATATGCTTGCTTGCATGTGTTTAAACGTTGGTTTATAACATGTTAATAGCTTTCTAGGCATGGTCGTTGTGTATGTGTCTACGTGTGTATGGAGGTTGAATCTCAGGATTGACTAGTCTTGCCTTCGGGCGTTTGGTTAAACACATTTGGAAGCCAAGTTAGAAGCGCATTTGGCCGACGCGTATTCTAGCAAGAGATCTGAATAGGTTGTTCAAATAAACGAAGTTGTCTTGTTAGTTCTCCTCGGTATGTGAGATGTGTTTGCATAACCTTACGTGACTACGTGACAGCATGCTTATGTGCGTTATGTGTTTCTGTTACATAGTAATATGTTGTAGGAAAGCTTATCCTGTTCTTTCCTTTATATAGAACTATGTCTACGCGGGGAGTGCGGGGATGGGGCTATGGCCGAGGTTGAGCTTACGTTTAGGTTTCAGAGGAGGGAAACGTTCATGCCCCACAGGAACAAGTGGGCGGTACTGACGTTATGCAGGAGATGCTGGTCACTATGAGAGCGATGGCTGAGGCATCCAGGGCTGGAGTGAGGGCTCCTGAGCCAAGAGCCTCTGTAGCTATGCGGGAGTTTCGACAGTTGGATCCTCCGACCTTTTCTGGGGAGCCGGACCCAAAGGTGGCTACCGAGTGCTTGGAAGTGACCACATCTATCTTTGATACTCTGAATATTGAGGAGGATACTTTACGTGTCAAGTTGGCGGCGTTCCAACTGCGAAAAGATGCTAGAGAGTGGTGAAAGTTTGCCAAGACCACTATGGATGAGACGTGGGCTGCCTTCACGAGAGTCTTCTTGGAGAAGTATTTCTCGAGATCTTTGAGAAATATTTACCGAGAGGAGTTCCTCTCCCTTGTTCAGGGGAATCTGTCTGTGGTCCAGTATGAGGCCAAGTTCGTGAGTCTGTCGCAGTTTGCACCGGAGATGGTATCGATCGAGGAGTTGCGTACTCAGAGGTTTGAGAGAGGGCTTCGACCTGCTATTAAGGATAGGGTTGTAGCTCTAGATGTGGAGGTGTGCATCAAGCTGGTGGAAGCTGCTATCCGGGTAGAGAACTCATTGGCAGATAGCCGCAGGATCAGAGAGGGTAGGAACCAGCAACACAGTGGAGATACGCAGTCTCAGGGGCAAAGGAACAAGTTCCAAAGGTCGTCTGAACCTAGTTCTCGTTTTGCCGGATCAACTCAGCCGCAGTCGTCTGCACCTACACCTTCAGTGGCTTCGGTATGAAGGCTAGAGCAGAGTGGGTTAATCTGTTTCCCGTAACCAAGGCAGGCCTACTAAAACTCCGTACTACAGTCGTACCGATGGTATGTCCATTTTTATCTAAACTGTGAATACAAAACTTATATTTTGCAAAAATCTAAAATCTGATCTTCTGTGTGTAAGTCGTACTCTACACACCAGATTTAATACTATACAGAATCAGACATCTATGCATAACATTAAAGAAATAATACACATATATTGCTCATAGAGATTATCATAAAATAGAAAATTAATTTTATTAAAAATAAAATTAAATACTAAAAACATGATTTTCAGTATACCAACCCTAACAATCTCTCACTTATACTCAAAATCATACTGCCATACATCTGACTCCTATGCCCTCTACATGACTATCAAAAGTCTTAACTGGTAAGCTCTTTGTAAAATGATCTGCAAGGTTGTCTCCTGATGCAATCTTAGTCACAGTAACATCACCTCTCTCTACAATTTCTCGTATCTGGTGACACTTACGCTCAATGTGCTTGCCATTCTTATGGACCCTTGGCCCCTTCGAGTTTGCAACCGCTCTGCTATTGTCACCGTAAAGTGTAATAGCCGACTGAACTGAAGGTACCACCTCTAGATCCAACAGGAAGCTCCTGAGCCAAACGGCCTCCTTGGCTGCTTTAGAAGCTGCCACATACTCGACTTCCATGGTGGAATCAGCAATGTAAGATTACTTGGTACTCCTCCAACTTATAGCTCCACCTCCTAAGGTAAACACATATCTCAAGGTAGACTTACGGAAATCCCTGTAGACTGAAAATCTGAGTCTGTGTACCCCAAAGGTACAAGACTGTCAACCTGGTAAACCAACATATAATTCTTAGTCCTTTTCAGGTACTTAATTATATTATTTACCGCAGTCCAATGCTTATGCCATGGGTTAAACTGATATCTATTAACCATGCCAACGACAAAGCAGATGTCGGGTCTAGTATAAAGCATTGCATACATAAGGCTTCCTACTGCCGAAACATAAGGAACCGCCTTTATTCTCTCTATCTCATCAGGTGTCTTAGGACACTGATCCTTGGATAGAGTGATTCCATGCCTGAAATGGAGAAATCCTTTCTTGGAATCCTGCATGCTAAAATGAGCAAGGATATCATCGATATACTTTTCCTGTGATAAGCCCAACAACATTTGTTTTCGATCTCACATAAGCTTGATCCCAAGGATGTGGCTGACTTCTCCTAAGTCCTTCATATCGAACTGCCCAGATAACTATACTTTAACTGTAAATAATGCCCCCACATCATCTACATAAAATACTAGGAAGATCACCACGCTTCTGTCACGCTTCTTGTACACACATGAGTCATCCGGATTTTGATCAAAACCATAAGACTTTATAGCTTGAGCAAACCGAGTGTTCTAAGACCTCGATGCCTACTTAAGTCCATAAATGAATTTTTTAAGCTTGCACAACATGTGCTCCTCACCCTTTGCAATGAATCTTTCTAGTTGTATCATATAAATACACTCATCAAGACTTTCGTTAAGGAAAGCTGTCTTGACGTTCATTTGTCAAATTTCGTAATCGAAATGTGCGGCAATGAATAAAAAAATTCGAATAGACTTAAACAGGGCTACTGGTGAAAAGGTTTCCTCATAGTCAATCACTTTTTTCTGAGTGCACCCTTTAGCAACAAGCCTAACTTTGAACGTTTCAACCTTCCCGTCTACTCCTCTCTTTCTCTTGTAGATCCACTTGCATCTAATGAGTTTTATCCCTTCGGGTGATTTTACAATTTCTCAGACCTGATTGAAATACATAGATTCTATCTCTTAATTCATAGCCATTTGCCAAAGATCTGCATCTTTGTCTTGTAGTGCTTCATTGTAGTTACAGGAATCAATATCCAGTTCTGTCGAAATCCTGTCAAGACCAACGAGTGGATAGCAGCCATGGAGAATGTTTAGAGTATTACCCTGTACGGAGACCCAGAAAGTAAGTTTGGCAACTTACCAACTTGAGGGCGAGGCTCAAAGATGGTGGGATTTTAAGAGGCAAAACGAATCACGAATGGAGTGGGAATAGTTTTTGGTCTGTTTTCAGGAGAATTATATTCCTCAGTCTCTGCATGATGTTAAGTGCATCGGGTTTCAGCGACTCAAACAAAAGGGAGGAATGACAGTTTCTGAATACGAAGCAGAATTTACAAACTTAGCCGAGCATGCCCCACACATGATCTACACTGAACACATGAAGGCACGTAAGTTCGAGGACGGATTAAGGCCAGAGATTAGAAAAATGATTCGACCCTTAAGGCTACCCAATTATGCTGACGTTGTAGATCGAGCACTGTTAATAGAGCAAGAAAACGACGAAAGTCGAAGAATATTCGAGAAACAAAAACATCAAATCACGAGTTTAGGAAACGTGGAAGGAGGGAATTCAAAGAAGCAGGAGGTGGAAACGATGAAGGGAGAAAATCGAAATATTACTTTTTCAACATGTGGAAAGACACACCCAGGAGCTTGTATGAAGGGAACCGACAATTGCTTTTACTGCGGCACTGAAGGACATACGAGGAGGAACTGCCCAAAGTTTTTGAAAACTAGCAACGAAAAATAAAATCATAATCAAAGGCTTGGGAATGTAAAGAAACCACCGTTCAAGGCATGGAGTAACAGCAATAACAACCAAAGACAAGAGAAGATGTTTGTCCTAATTCCTAGAGATCCTCAGATCGGGGAAGAAGCGATCACAGGTAACCTCTCTATCCTCAGACCAGGTCACGTGATCACCCACAACAACCAAACATAAAATCCAACCGAGAATACAATCTCAAAATAAACCATACATGCATTGTATATAATCGCCAAATGGCTTACATTACACGGCCCCAACGCCAAAAAACATGTCACAGCATACATGTAACAGAAAGAACAAAAGGAAGACTACAGCTCTTCCACCTCTCCAGCAACCCTGAATCAACATAAGTGACCGGTACTAAAAGAAAATCAAATCCCACACCGTGAGCCAAAACTCAGCAGAAACTAGACAAGTATACAATATAAGCTAAACGTGCTAGAAAAATGAGGTGCAATTTTAGACTCTCTTTCGATTCTTTAAAACATTTTTCACATACAAACGAGAAAGCGAGGATACAAACCATCTTTTAGCTTACTCACAGGAGCCTTGAAAACAATTTGAAAATAATTTTTAGATCACGATTCACACGAGTCTTAAAAACAATTTGAAAACTGGTCGATCTATTCCACAATGCAGTTCATACAATCCATGTAACTTCTCGGACTTTCACCGAAGGACCGCAGCCTCGTCTAATGCATCGTTAGCCAGAGCTAACTCGAACAACCCACGCAACGTATGCCACCCATGCGACTCAACACATGGATCTCACATAACGCAACACATGCCACCCGTGCAACACACACAATACACGCACCCCGTGCAACACACACAACACATGAATCTTCTCGGGTTTTAACCGAAGGACCGCAGCCCCAACCTTCTCGGACTGTCACTGAAGGACCGCAGCCCCAACCTTCTCAGACTGTCTCCGAAGGACCGCAGCCCTAACCTTCTCGGACTGTCACCAAAGGACCACAGCCCCAATGAATACACCGTCAGCCAGAGCTAACGTTCATAAAACCATATGTTCATCTATCCCATTTTATACTCTAATGCATAACCTAATCAGGATTTAAATGCATAAAACATACCATATGCACCACACTCATGCGCTCCACAGATCCAACACATACATGCCTAATAAAAATCTGAATGTTAAAGCATAAACCACGTTACACGTAACGACATCAAGTCATGTAATCAACTTACATAATCCGTACATAAATAAACTAGAGTTATAAATGTACAAAACCAGTTAAAAACGCACATAGCCATATATAACTTCACATCATGACATCAACCGTCATATAACCCGACATCCACTCACAAGGACAACCATCAACCCTCAGAACCAAGCCTAACCCGAAGGCCAATGCTAAACCCCTCAAACTATGAGGTCACAAAACCACCACCCTTCCTCCAAAGGTGTCATGAGCCTAAACATGCTCCATACCCAACCACAACCACAACGCACACCACCGTGCCCCAACAACCCACATCTAGCCATGCACGTCACCCCCAAGGATGGCACCTAAACAAACACCCGAGGCCACGACACGACCCCCGAAGCCACCTCACAACCAATCGAACCCCCAAAAAAATCCAACAGTATTTCAGTCGATTATGTGAGACCTTGACTCGTTTTCTTTTTCGGCGTTTTCGGACACATGTTTCATATTTTCATTTGAGCATGTTTTTACTGCTTTTGATGCATGATCGGGCTTAAATATGCATGCGGGATAAGTTCCCGGGGTCGTGGGCCGCTGTGGCACGAATCTCGCAAATTTTCAAAAAAACATATTTTGGATGCCTATAAATATCTGGAGTTAGATATTTTCAAAAAGATATTTTTCGAAACTTAACTCCTAAACTTTCTATTTTCTCTCTACCTTCTCTCTAAGTTCTCGAGGGTCCGGGGCTCGATTTTCAACGATCCAACAGCGGATCCTCGCTTTTGGAGTCGTGGGCTACGCAACCATCCAGTCAGAATTTGATTCCGACGAAACTCGATTTTGCACGTGGATCAAGGCGTCAATTTTTTAACTCACCAATGTAGGATTCTAGATCTGTATGTGTTATAAGGGTGCTATGGATAATCGGGTATCTTTTTATTGGTTAGATCTCCGTATATTTGATTTTCTGTAAAGTTAGATTTTTGGGTTAAAAACCTTGTTTCGGCAATTTCGGTGGATGAAATCGGGTGTCGGGGATTTCTTTTGAGGTCTTGGTGTTAGGCCTAGGCGTGTGAATGTTCACGGGTGTTGTTTTAGAGTTTGGAGGCTTCGATTTGAGGTTTGGAGGGCTGAACCCGTAGCTCAGAAATAGTTACTGCTTGGGTTCGGTCGACTAAATCTTGAGGTTCGGTCGACTGAACCTGGGATCTTGAGTTCGGTCGACTGGACCGTGGGGTTCGGTCGACTGAACCGTGCTGTTTGGTGTTTTGCGAGTTTCTAGTGTGGTCTGCGGTCGACTCGGGGCTTGGTTCGGTCGACTGAAGTGCTGGGGTGTGTTTTGGTGGTTTCGTGGTTGGATTTTGATTTTCGATTGGCGTCCTATGGTATTCAATTGATTGATTTATGGGAATTGATCGATTCAAATAGCTGTGGATTCCTTTGGGGTTTGGTTAATGGCGTTGTAGTTTTGGGTGTCGTGTGGTGGCCCGGGGTGTTTATGTGATGCCGTCCTCGGGTGTGACGTGCATAGTTGGTTCAAGGTTTGTGGCACGGTTGCGTGAGTGCTGGTTATATGCGCGACGTGTGGGTTCATGGTTCAGTTTAAGGTGGGGTTCTTGTGAGAATCGGTCTGAGGGAGGTTTCAGGTGTTGATCTCCGGTTTAGGTGTTGGTTGTCCCCGTGTGTGGACGGGTCCCGATTTGTGGACGGGTTGTTTGGGTATCAAATGACGGGTATGTGGCTTGTGATGTCTAGTCAGGTTATATGGCTAAGTGCATTTATAACTATTTATTTATGTAAGTGGATTACATGGCATGATATCTTATGTGTATCGTGGCTGCATGCTGTAGAACTCAGAATTTTATTAAGCATGGATGTGATGAATCTGTGGGGCACATGTGTGTGATGTATGTGGCATGTTATATGCACTTAAATCCTAATTAGGTTATGCATAGAAATATTCGGTGTTATCCCGTAGTTTACAGTATTATCCTGTAGTGTGCAGTTTTATCCTGTAACATACGGTCTTATCCCGTGGTATGCGATCTTATCCCGTGTTTTAATCCGTGATCGGCGGTCCTATCCCGTGGCTTACGGTAAGGTTTACGATTTTATCCCGTGGTTAGGCTTGCAGTTTTACCCCGTGGTTGGTCTATGGTTTTATCCCATAGTATACGGTTTTATCCCGGGAATGTATGTTTATGT
Organism: Heliamphora exappendiculata; assembly: GCA_034768845.1. NCBI lineage: Eukaryota > Viridiplantae > Streptophyta > Magnoliopsida > Ericales > Sarraceniaceae > Heliamphora > Heliamphora exappendiculata. The sequence goes on from JAOTRH010464599.1 coordinate 16,495, forward strand.
AAGAATCTTTTTCTCAGTGTTAGGACTGTGGTTGCAGCGTGTGAGGGCCGATTGTATATATCATGGGTTGCATGTATTGTATCTTGGGACGAATAGACCAGTTTTCAAACTGTTTTTAAGAGTCGTGTGAATCGCGATCTAAAAACCTTTCTCAACTGTTTTTAGACTCCTGTGAGTGAGTCAAACATGGTTGTATCCTCGCTTTTCCGTTTGCATGTGAAAACTATTTTCAAGGCTTGAAAGGGAGTCTAAACCTGCACTTCGATTTCTTAGCATGTTTTGTTTATACTGCACGCTTATCTAATTTCTGCTGAGCTTTGGCTCACGGTGTGAGATTTTGCTTTTCTTCAGGTACGGGTCACGCTAGTTGATCAGGAGGTGCTGGAGAGGTGAAAGAGCTATAGTCTTCCTTTTTGCTACTTTTGTTACATGTATGCCTATAACATGTTATTTTCTGGTGTTAGAGCGTGTAATATATGCCGTTTGGCGTTTATGTACAATGCATGTATGGTTTATCTTTGAGAGTGTATTCTCGGGTTGGGTTTTATCTGGTTGTTTTTAGGTGTTTCACGTGGCCCGGAGTTTAGGGCGTGACAGATTAACCTTATAATCAATCAACTAAATACCGTAAGAAACTAATTGGAAACCAAGAACCTAACTACCAAACAATAACACAACAGCCCGGATCCCAATGACCCCAAACAAGCTATGGTTTCAACCTTCTAAACCCCGAATCAAAACCTCCAAACACCCATCCAACACCTTTGGACATACACACGCCCAAGCCTAACACCAAAACCTCGGAAGGAACGCCCGACACCCGATTCCATCCAACCGAAACAACATAAACCCCCTTTTTGAATCAAAATCCGATTATTTGAAACATAAAACGAGTTTTCATGCATTTTTAACAGGTAAAAACACCCACGATTACACGTAGCACCCTTATAAGACATGAGAGTCTAAGATCCTACCTTAGTGAGTTAAAAACTCGGCACCTCAAAAAACGCACTTCGTCGAAACGAGAATCTGTCCGGATAAACATGAAGCCCACGTCACGTGGAACACGAATTTGCTACTCGATCGCCAAAACCCAAGCCCCGGGCCCTCCGAAAGCTAGAGAGAAGATAAAGAAAACTTGGAGGGAGAGAAAAGATGGAGGAAAGATATTTTTGTTTGGTTGAAAAGATATTTTAAAGGCTTTATAAAGACTCACGCCCAGCCACCTCCGCTCGAGCGGACCCCTACCGACATACCCCTCTGCCATCACCCCACTCGAGCAGTCACCCACCGACCCAACACTCTGGCACCACCCCGCTCAAGCGCCCGCATGCATAACACATCTCTAAAGAAGCAGTTTTAAAATGGTTAAAACCATAACCAACACATCATAAAACATTGCGAAAATTAAAACGGGTCAAGGTCTCACAAGAATACTGACAATAATGTTTCGCATGCTCGAGCTTGAAGTACGCAAATTACCATTTTGCCCCTGAGAAGGCATGGTGACCCATTTTTGGCTCACTTTCATCAAAAAAATAGTCGTTGAATGATTTACCAATATCAAATGATGCATGCGTATTCGTTTTGAAAAATTGAATCTGTCAACACCAATTAAGGCCATTTTTATCATATTTTACACTAATTCGACAGCCTTTTCAGTCCAAATACATTGTTTTGACCACTCTGGATGACAAACATCCAGGGAGCTAATACCAAGAATTTTTATATCAAAAACCTCACATGTCAAATTTCGTGTCGAATCGATTTTGTTTGACTAGTGGTGGATAGCATAGAAGTTCACTGTCTAGCAACTTTCGGATATCGTACCCACTAATTGGAGATGTTGTGAGGAAAATGGAGATCACGGTTGGATCTGAGTCGTCGTTTTAGCTATATTTGCACTCTTCTTGGATTAAAACCATGCCATTTTTTATACCCCTTCTTTTTCCAAAAGCCTTTTTACAACCTATCGCAGGCTGTCAAAATGAGCCAATAAGGTGCTAACACCTGTATCGGCTCTATAGAACTATAGAAATCGGTTGATGCCTTTTGCCTATATAAGGCAAGTTCCAGTGTATTTTGCTTATTCTTTCTTTGGCCAAAAAAGTGCCCAAGCTCTGCCTCCTCTCTACTCTCTATCTCTACAACCCAATCCCAAAAAGTCAAAGCTAGTAGCTTCACCCAAACTCGAAAAACCAAGGAAACTAGTAGCCTCGAAGTTGTAGAAACCCAGTAGCTTTTATGCCACCAAAAGAAACCAAAGTCCTTTATCCACATTCTTTCTACCTCACTCTTGGGTATGGATCCTGCTTAAGTTAATAAGTAGAGGTTCTTCCCATTTAGAGATAAGTTTTCCATCACCCTTAATCGAACTTCCGCCTGTGCATAGTCTAGAAAATGTCCATTTTAAGCAATGGTATTGCCTAAATGCCGTCAAGAATGCTTAAAGGACCTTTCTACTATGTGTGGTGGTTCTAACCGCCTCTTTAGGTTTGTTAGATGCATTCAATCAAAGGATTCTGATAGAGTTGCTGTATTCACTAAAAATTGCCGATAAAGACATTACTCAAATATTCTTTCACCGTTCGTTGTCAAGCATTTCTTTTAAGCTATTCGCCCTTTTCATTTTCTTTTTTTTTTCTTTTCTGTATATATATAATCACTCGTCAAGTCTGGCACTCCGTTTAGCTCACTCCATCATTTATATAAATATCACCCATATGATAAATTATCATAATAGTTGTATAAGTATGGGTTGATTTAAATATTCGTCATTTATTTACCATCTTTTACTTTATTGTCATTTAATTAATTCTCTATATATTAATATAGAATGGTTATAATATCCAACTAATATTTACGTATGTATATCTCTCTCTCGTCCCTTGCATTTTTCCATTTTTCCAAAAAACTAAACATATGCGGTTGCCGTTGTGTTGTCCGTCTAAAGTAAAACTACTTCTATAGCAATAGAAAATAATAAAAATTATTTTAGTGAACTAGTTATTTCCTAAGCTATTAAGAAATATAACCTTTTTAGTCAAACTACTTTCTATCGTAAAGGAAAATAATAAAAACTATTTTTAATAAAAACTCGATTCTCATTTTTTGACTCGACCTCGGTGGTTGATCCCCTCTCGCTCCCTTCTCCATTAGTACAACAGCATTCCACTCTTTTGCAGTAGTACTCTCGTCTCCTTTTGCCTCCTTCCCTACTAGAATGTTCTTCGAATCCCAATTCAAATAGTTCAGGTATATCTCCTCCTCCTTTGATTCCTACCTCCATCCCTTCATCTAGATACCCTACTCGTATTCACAAACCCCTTTCTCGTTATAGTTGGCTTTGTAGTACTCACCACCCTATCTCCACGTATGCTTCTTATAATGGTATTTCCAACTTCTTATCATGCCTTTTTGGGCAAACTTGAGTCTAAGCTATTCCTAGATCTATGCCTGAAGCTCACCAAAATCCCAAGTAGGTTGCTAATATGAAAACCAAAATGAATGCGTTGGAAACCAATCATACGTGGGAGTTTGTGCTTTAACCTCCTGTTGAGAACATTATGGGATGCAAGTGGGTCTTTATTGGAAAATTAGGAAGATATTCAGCAGTAATTACCAAGATTGTATAACTATAAATTAGGCAATATTGTATGACTATAAATTAGGCAGTAATTAGTTAATGATTATAAATTAGGAATGTATCTTTTTACGTAAACTAATTAGTGATTCTTTTCTTAGTTTAGAACCCTTATAATTTCTATAAGTAGAGATTAGTGTAAGTCAGAATTATATTTCAATGAATGAGAAAATCATTCCCAAACTATTCTCTCTGTTTACATGGTATCAGAGTTAGCAATTACTTGCTGATTTCTTCTTTCCTGTTCCTCCCATTTTTGTTTTCCTCTTCTACTTCCTATTTTCTATCTTGGCTATAGCCCCATGTCTAAGGATTCAAGTGAGTCCATTGTTGTCCCACCATCCTCCTCTACTACAAACCCGTCAAAAGGTAATGAAACTAACTCCAAGTCCCACTCTATTCAAATTACCACCATCCGCTTGAATGGTGATAATTTTTTGTGATGGTCTCAATCAGTTCACATGTACATTCAATGGCCTGGGAAGATTGGCTATTTGACTGGAGGAAAAAAAGCCCTTGCAGAAATTGATCCGGCTTATGCGACTTGGGATGCTGAAAATTATATGGTCATGACATGGCTTGTGAATTCCATGGAAGAGGATATTAGCTCTAACGATATGTAATATCCAACGGCACAAGAGCTTTGGGAGGATGTGAACCAGATGTATTCGGATTTGGGTAATCAATCTCAAATATTTTGGTTGACTCTCAAACTTGGTGAGATGCATCAAGGAGAGAATAGTGTTACCAAATATTTCAACTCTCTGAAACGAGTATGGCAAGATCTCAATCTATTCAATACCTATGAATGAAAATCTATAGAGGATAGCAGTCATCATAAGAAAATTGTGGAGGACAATCAGATCTTTAAATTTCTTACTGGCCTCAACATTGAATTTAATGAAGTAAGGGGGAGAATTATTGAAAGAAAACCCCTTCCTTCAATTGGTGATGTCTTCTTGGAGGTAAGGAGAGAGAAGAGTCGAAGGAATGTGATGCTAGGCAAGAAAGGACCTGGTGTTGCTGTTGAAAGCTCTGCTTTAGTGGCTGCCGATGCAAGTTCCAGTAAAGCCATCACTTACTAGCGCAGGAATGATGACAAACCACGGGTTTGGTGTGATTATTGCAACAAACCACGCTACACCCGGGAGACTTGCTAGAAAATTCATGGCAAACCAGTAAATTGGAAGAGCAGCAAGTCTTGTGACAGATTCGGCCGAGCTTCCCCTACTGCCAATGAAGCCAAGGTCAGCCTCTTTTCTAAAGAGCAGATGGAGCATCTTCTTATACTGCTGAAGTCCAATTCATCACCTAGTATTCCTAGTATTTCTGTGGCTCAAACAAGTAATGAAACTAATACTCTATCTTGTTGTCTAAATTCATCCACTCTTTGGATCATTGATTCAGGAACCTCTAACCATATGACCAGTTCTTCGCATTTATTTGAATCTTATTTCCCATGTCCTGGAAATGAAAATGTTAGAATTGTAGACAGTAGTTTTTCATCTATTGCAGGTAAAGGCTTAATAAAAATCTCAGAAAGAATAGATCTTAAATCTGTTCTTCATGTTTCTAAACTTGCTTGCAATCTCTTGTCTGTAAGCAAATTATCTAAAGATTCTAATTGTTGTATTATCTTCTTTGAATCTATTTGTATTTTTCAGGACCTGGGCTTGGGGAGAATGATTGGCAGTGCTAGGATGATAAATAGTCTTTATTATTTTGATGATAATCTATCTAGTAATAAAAAAGCTCAAGGCTTTGGTAGTATCAGTTCTATCTCTGTTCGTAAACAAATAATTATTTGGCATTACAGATTAGACCATCCTAGTTTTTCCTATCTAAAACATATGTTTCCATCATTGTTTAAGAATATAGACCTTGCATCTTTTCAATATGAAAGTTATTCTTTGTCCAAAAGTCATCGTGCAATTTATCTTCCTAAACCTTATCATGTATCAAAACCATTCTATTTATTTCATAGTGATGTGTGGAGACCTTCAAAAGTTACTACTATATCATGAAAAAGGTGGGTTGTGACATTTATAAACGACCATACTCATCTTTACTGGATCTATCTAATGCGTGAAAAGTCTGAAGTTGCAAAATTGTTAAAGATTTCTATAATATGATTGAAAATCAATTTGAAACAAAAATTAGTATACTTCAATCTAACAATGGATCATAGTATTTTAATAAAACTTAAAAATATTTTTACAAGAAAAAGGTATTTCTCATCAATCTTCATGTCGTGATACCCCTCAAGAAAATGGAATAGCCGAAAGAAAAAATAAATATTTTCTTGAAGTAGCTCGTGCTATAATATTTTATATGAATAGTCCAAAATATTTATAGAGAGATTATATTTTGACTGCATCCTATTTGATTAATCGGATGCCTACATGTGTTCTTCAATATATCACTCCATTAGATTGCTTAAAAAAGGAATTTCCAGAATCTCGCATTCATTCAAAATTACCGTTAAAAATTTTTGGTTGCACAATTTTTGTTCACATGCCATATAAATCTCGGTCCAAATTAGATCCGAGAGCTGACAAATGTATCTTTTAGGATATACACCTAACCACAAAAGGTATAAATGCTTTAACCCTCAAACCAAAAAATTTCATATTACTATGAATGTTTTTTTTTTTTGAAAAATACTCCATTCTTTGCCAAAAAATTTCTTTAGGGGGAGAAAATAGGTGAAGATAATTTTTGAGAAAATTTTTCACCTTTACCCAATACAATTGTTGACTTTCCTTCTCAAGACACCGAAATTCAAGTTGATGGTATTGGCAGAATCGATTTTTTACCAATAGAGAAGGAAATGCTACAAAAGGATATATTTAATCCAAATTCTGAGCTTCTAATTTATACTAGAAAGAGCATCCCTCAAAGAAATAAAGATCTGTCTATCATCCCAATACAGAATCAATCAAAATCCCTGAACAATGGCACCTGCAATATTTCATGTAACTCTTCCCCCATTCCTATTTTATCTGATTCTATTTCTATTTTATTTTCTGCTCCTATTTTGAATCCAAATCCTATAGAATCTCCAAAACATAAAACCTTAGATCTTAACATTCCAATTGCCATAAGAAAAGAAACCCGAACATGCACTAAATATCCTATTGCCAAATATATTTCCTACCAAAAACTTTCCAATAATCATAGAGCATTTATTTCAAGCATTTCTCAAGTTATTGTTATGCCAAGAAATATCCAGGAAGCACTAGATGATCCGAATTGAAAATTAGCAATTCTTGAGTAGATGAATGCTCTTAAAAAAAATGGCACATGGAAGATAGTTAACTTGCCTAGATACAAGAAAACTGTAGGGTGCAAATGGAATTTTACAGTGAAATACAGGGCTGAAGGCAGTATAGAGAGGTATAAGGCGAGACTTGTTGCAAAAGGTTTTACACAAACCTATGGAATCGACTATCTAGAGACATTCGCCCCCGTAGCCAAAACAAACTCAATTCGAGTATTATTGTCTCTTACCGTGAATTTCAATTGGCCTTTACACCAATTAGATGTAAACAATGCGTTCCTTAACGGAGACTTAGAAGATGAAATTTTTATGAGCCTTCTACCAGGGTTTAAAGAAAGACTTGGTGTAGATAAAGTCTGCAGATTAAGAAAGTCATTATACGGCCTCAAACTGTCACCGAGAGCCTGGTTTGAACGCTTTGGCAGCGCAGTAAGACGTCACGAATTATGTCAAAGTCAAGCAGATCATACTATATTTTATAAACACTCAAAAGAAGGTAAAATTGCTATTTTGATTGTTTATATGCATGATATTATCTTGACATGAGATGATAATACTGAACTAAAAAGAATAAAAGAAAGGCTCGCTGATGAATTCGAGATCAAAGACTTGGGTGCGTTGAAGTATTTCCTCGGAATGGAGTTTGCTAGATCTAAGGAAGGTATATTTGTTAATCAACGCAAGTATATACCGGACTTGCTTGGAGAAACGGGTATACTTGGCTGTAAAACAGCTGAAACACCAATGGAACCTAACACAAAATTACAACCTGCTAAGACCGAAAGTGTAGTGAACCAGGAACGATATCAACGACTTGTTGGAATGTTGATTTATCTGTCTCATACACGATCGGATATAGCATTTTTTGTAAGTATGGTTAGTCAATTCATGCATTCGCTTGGACTGGATCATTTTGAAGCAGTTTACAGAATTTTGAGATATTTGAAGGGGACTCCTAGAAAAGGTCTACTTTTTTAAAAACGTGGACTTCTACAAATTGAAGCCTACACCGATGCAGACTGGGCTGGAAGTATAACAAATAGGAGATCAATATCTGGATACTGCACCTTTATTGCAGGAAATCTTGTTACTTGGCGAAGTAAAAAACAAAACATGATTGCTAGAAGCAGTGCAGAAGCTGAATTTAGAGTAGTGGCTCATGGTATTTGTGAAGTTATGTGGATTAAAAGAATGTTAGAAGAGTTGAAGGCTTCAGATTCGCTGCCCATGAAGTTATACTGCGATAACAAGGCAGCAATTTCAATCGCTCACAATCCGGTTCTTCATGACAGAACAAAGCATGTAGAAGTGGATAAACACTTTATCAAGGAAAAACTTGACAGTGGGCTGATTTGTATGCCATATATCCCAACTAGTGAACAGATTGCTGATGTATTTACTAAGGGGCTGCACAATAAGCAATTTATTGTTTTGATGGACAAGTTGACTACGGAAGACATCTACAAGCTAGCTTGAGGAGGAGTGTTGAAAAATTAGGAAGATATTCAGCATTAATTACCAAAATTGTATAGTTATAAATTAGAAAAGATTGTATGGCTGTAAATTTGGCAGTAATTAGTCAATGATTATAAATTAATAATGTATCTTTATTAGGTAAACTAATTAGTGATTCTTTTCTTAGTTTAGAACCCTTGTAATTTCTATAAGTTGAGATTAGTGTAAGTCAGAATTATAATTCAATGAATGAGAAAATCATTCCCAAACTATTCTTTTTGTTTACGGTCTTCAATGTCAAGTACTTAGCAGATAATTCTGTCAACAGGTATAAGGCTCACCTTGTACCCAAAGCCTTTACACTGGTTCCCAGCAAATACTTTGGAGCTACCTTTGCTCTTGTGGCTAAGTTTATCACCGTTCAAATTATTATATCCCTTGTTACTTCATATTCTTGGCCTCTTTACTAACTGAATGTCAAAAATACCTTTGTTCATAGGGATCTCCTTGAAACCATATATATGGGTCCTCGTTCGAACTTTTGAGCTAAAGGGGAACTATCATATCGTTTTAGTCAGGTTATTTTATCTATGGACTTTGTTCAGTGCCATTCCAAGCACATGTACTTTATTCGACAATGTCCTGATAATCGGTGTATTATTTTACTAGTGTACGTTGATGACGTTATTGTTATTGGCGATGATACCGCATGCATTATTCAAGTAAAACATGACCTTGACAAAACCTTTGATATTAAGGAATTGGCTTCTCTAAAATACTTTTTCGGTATTGAAGTTGCTCGTTCTAATCATGGATCTCTAAAATACTTTTTCGGTATTGAAGTTGCTTGTTCTAATCATGGATCTCTAAAATACTTTCTCGGCATTGAAGTTGCTCGTTCTAATCGTGGGATTTCTCTTTCTGAGAAAAAGCACACTCTTGATCTCCTTCAAGTACTAGCATGTTAAGGTGTAAACCAGTCTCTACTCCTGTAGATCCAAACCTTAAACGTTCGTCGAAGTTTGGCGAATTGATTGCTAATCCTTTTGTGTATCAACATTTGGTTGGATGTTTGATTTACTTAACTAATACTAGACTTGATTTAACATTTGTAGTGAGTGTTGCATGTTAATTCATATATGCCCCTCGCCAGGCTCATATAAATGATGTCTTAAATATTTTGCAAAATCCTAAGACTTATCTTCGTTTGGGCTTATGTTTATGTGCTTATATCTAATCCGGCCTTTCATGTTTCATTGACGCTGATTATGCTAGGTCTAAAACTTACAGAAGTTCCACCTTTAATTTTTGTACTTTCTATGGTAATCACCTTATATCATGGAAAAGTAAGAAACAAGAAATTGTCTCGAGATCTTCAGCGGAAGCTGAGTATTGGGCTATTGCTTAAGGAACTTGTGACATTCTTTGGTTTTGGTATATCCTTGCTGAGCTAGGCTTTGCGGATAAGAAATCATCCCAATTTTTTGTGGCAATAAATCGACCATTATACTCACTTCAGACTTAGTCCACCATGAGTGATCTAAGCATATAAAAGTTAACATTCACTTTATTCGAGAGAAGATTTGAAGAGGCATTTTAACTCTCTCTTTTATTCCATCATCAAAATAGACTATAGAGATCTTTACTAAATCAGTGAGGCCATTACTATTTCAGTCATCAATTATCAAATTGGACTTAATTGATATCTTTACACCAGCTTGAAGGAGAGTGTTGGAATTGATTCTTGATTGATTCTAGATTCCTTTTGTTAGCCTTTAATTTAGTTTTTTCTTACTTCTCAAGATTTCTTTCCTCTACATAATTTCCTTTCTTTTTTTGTAAACTCTATATTAACTCTTATAAAATATGAGCCTCTCTGTCTCTCTCTGAAGGTAAGTCGTTATATACAAATATTTTTTTAATGACAGGTTCATCCACTAAGCATTGTCTCAGTAGTGATTTACATTCTCATGTTACTAAAGCTCAATAAGGAGTGCAAAGAGAAATGTGCATTTATGGAAGATCCTCTGGTCAAAGAAGTGAAGTGGGAATGAAGAAGGTTCTGGGGTTCTAAATGAGACAGAAAATGGTTGAGAGAGATGAATCAATTTGTTTCTTTTCCTCTTGATGAGGAAGGAGTGTTTCAATATAAACAAGTGGTTGATGCTTTGGGATTATCTCTAGTTGGCATGGGAATAAGGGGAAGAGGAAATGTGAGAGCAAAATTTTTGATGTGGTGAGACCAAATAAGGCGGAAGTAAATAATAGGAAGGGGCTTAGGGAGTTAAAAAACTTTGCTAGTGGAATCAGTTATGGGGTCATCGAAAAGATGCTAGGGAACATAATGGTTTCAAATGAAAATATTAAGTTGGAACACTAACGGTCTTGGAACTCGAGATAAAAGAGGGGTGATTAATGATTTCATGAATAAATATATGCCGAATATTATCATTTTTCCAAGAAACAAAGCTAGAGAGAGTCAGAGGCAATTGATTAGAAGCACGTTTGGGTGCAGATTTTGATATTGGGCCCTTCACCTTATAGTTGTGAAAATATGTGGTTGGGAAATCAATTGTTTAGGAAACATTTTCAAAAGTGGTGGGATAATTTTTTTTGTAAGGTTAGGAAGGTTTTAAGTCTACGAGGGAATTAGGATGATTAAGGGAAGATGATTAAGGGAAAGTTAAAGGTTTGGAATAAGGAAAAGTTAGGGGATTTGAATGAGGCAAAAAAAAAGTGGCATCATTAGCAAAACTGATGAATCAGATGGAACTAAGTTTGAAGGCGGGTTTCATGAGTTTCAAAGAAAAGTTAGAGCTGAGCTAAAGATCAAATTATAGGGGATAAATTTTGGGGGGTCAAAAGGCTAAATTAAATGGATCAGGGAGGGTGATAATAATTCTAATTTGTTTCATAAGGTCACTGATGGGAAGAGGAAAAGCTTTATTAAAGAGGCAATCTTGGATTACAAGGGAAACAAATCCTAGGGTCTAGATGGGTACACTTTGGTTATATTTGAAGATTGTTGGAACATGGTTAATGATGATTTGGC